>JAABUG020108867.1:0-35633 GCA_011319215.2 Scortechinia acanthostroma
GGTCGGCGTCGTCCGCTAGAATCCTATCCGTATCGCATCTAACTTGATGCTTTCCTCTGATTAAGCGCTTTTAACCGCATCGAAATAGTGGCTGTCGCCTTCATCCTCGTATTCACTCGTAACAGTTATGCCAACCTCCGAAAGTAGTTTTCGGTACTCTGCTGCACCCAGCGAGCGCGATTCCAATCCGGTCATGGCATCAATCCACACCAGAGGCTCTGTTCCCTCGCTCGACGTGAACAATAGACGACCACCCGGCGCGAGTATGTCGGCGACTTTTCGAATAAGCTTTCGCTGCTCCTCAGGCAGAAGCAAGAATATCAATCCCCATGCGATGACAGCATCAAATGTTCTGTTGAAGAACGTTGAGTCCAGAACTAATTCACAGGCGACAGGTATCTCAGGCAGATTCTGCCGAAAGGCTTCTACAAAAGATGGCGACGCATCGACTCCGTAGACCTTCAGTCCCTCGCTAACCAACACTTCGGTAATGGGTAGACCAGTTCCGCAGCCTAAATCGATGACGGTTGCCCCCGTCGGAAGTGTACGTGCCCACTCGCGCACTGCCCGCGTGCCCACCGCCGTCGATGGTGCACGACCTCGGCCCGCCAGAAACGCCGCAGCTACACCTTCATATCCATTGGATAGGTCGGTCACAAAACCTCCTATGGTCGAAAGAATTGGAGTGTGTTTGTGCTGTGCTAGAGAATGGTCTTCAACTTCTCACGATCAACATTGCCGCCTGAAAGCACACAAACCACGGTGCTGCCCGCTGGAACATCGACCTTTTTATAAAGCAGTGCCGCGAAACCCGCCGCTCCCGAGGGTTCGACGAACAACTTGTTGCGTTCCATAATCAGCAGCATGGCTTCTTTGATCTCGTCGTCGCTGACCAACACCACCTCGTCCACGTATTTCTCGACGTGTTCCAGCGTATGTTTGCCTGCGAACGGCGCGGCTAATCCATCCGCAATGGTGTTCAGCTTTTCGGCGGGTAATGCCTGATGCGCTTTCAAACTGGTCAGCATCTTGACTGCGCCTTCGGGTTCGACGCCGATCACTTTGGTTGCGGGATGCAAGAGCTTAATCGCCGTCGCTACACCAGCGATCAATCCACCGCCGCCCACCGGTACAAACACATAATCCGGCGCGGAGACATCTTCCAGAATCTCTAAGCCGAGCGTTCCCGTTCCGGCGATCACCATCGGATCATCAAACGGATGTACAAACGTCAGATGTTGCTCATCTTGTAACGCCTGCGCCTTGGGCATCAAATCTTTACCCACGCCGTGCAGGAGCGCCGTCGCCCCGTAAGCGCGCGTGGCTGCCACTTTGCCTTTAACCGCCGCTTCCGGCATAACAATCGTTGCCTTGACGCCCATTGTGGACGCGGCATAAGCCAAGCCCGCTGCGAAGTTCCCTGCAGACATGGATACGACACCGTTTGCTTTTTCTTCATCGCTCAGGCTGTTGAGCTTGTTGATCGCCCCGCGCGGCTTATACGAGCCTGTTTTTTGAAACAACTCTGCCTTGAAGTACAGCTTGGTATTCGTCATCTCGCCCAGCACAGTGGCCGTTACCATCGGCGTGCGATGCAGCTTACCCGCAATCACCTGTCGTGCTTTTTGAATGTCGTCTAAGGTTACGAGCGTCATATATATTTCTCAGTGAACTCTGTGTCTCTGTGGTGAATCCGTATTCTCTGTATTTTCTCTGCGTTCTTGGCGTCTCAGCGGTTAAGTTTTTATTCAGCTTCTTCGGGTGCGAGGAATTGCTGCCATTGGCCGGGCATACCTGTATCGGTCACGCCGTAATACACCCGCATCTGACCATCGACCCGCTGCACCAAATCGTAGCGCGTCTCGCCGTTCTTGACGTAACGCTGCCACAGGCCGATGTCGCCATGCCATGTGATTTTGTCCTGTCGCGGCATATTACCTTCATGCTGCTTGATGGCATAGTGCCACAGCCGTCGCGCCGAGGTTTTTGTCACATTCTGCACGATGTTACCGTTGCGCAAGTCACGCATCGTGTAGTAACGGTCGTCGCCGCGCTGTTCCTCACCGACGATCTCTACGCCGCCGGTTGGGGGAGGCATTGCCGGAATGAGGGCTGCGGCGGGTGGTTCTTCCTCGACCATCGGCGCGAAGCGCTTAGCTTTCGGACGCGGCGGTTCGCTTGGTATGGGTGGCGGTTCAGGCGGAGCAGTATCCACTTGGATTTTCAACCCTTGCCGCACCAGATTGACAATCTCATCGCGCACGGCGAGGGTTGTATCCGCCTCATCGCGCACGTAAATCTTATTGTCCTCGATGGCATAGGGACGGTCACCGCCCGACGGTACCTGTACGCGGATAATCGCCTTGCCTTGCGTTTCCTGCATATCCACTTCGACGTTCAAGCGTGGACTAATCAGTCGGCTGATCTCCTGCTGCAGCGTATCAATCCCATCTTGCGGTTTATCCACGCCTGCGGGTGCGCGCTTCGGATCGGACGTCAAACCGATGTAAATGGTGCCGCCATTGGTGTTGGCAAAGGCGCATACATCCGAGATGATGCTGTACAGCCGTCCGCCCGTTTTGGTCATACTCTCGTGGAAGGATTGCACCAACGACGCGCCTTCTTCGCGTGCCGCCTGAATATAATCCAAGGGCTGTCGGCTGGGGTTATAAGGCCGCGTGCGCGAAAAGTCCGTGCCTTGGAACATTTCGAGTAAGGCTTCAAACGTCCGCTCCGGCAGCAGCACTTCCGTCACACGATCACCCACACCGAGGTTCGCGTTCTTGGCGTTCTTATCCGTAGTCGGCAGAACATTCAAGCGGTGCGCGTCCGAGCCTTGTATGCAGCGCATCCGCTGCTCGTAACCGGATTTCGTACCGTTGAAGAAGCGCTCGGTGCTGTTACGATCTTGCCGCCCCAAATCGGTGACTTCCAGCGCGTGTAGATAGCGATCTTGGGTATAAGCAATCTTGGTCTGCCCGCCGAAGTCAAAGCCGCGCATAGCCACGCCATGACTGCTGTTGACGTGTGCCGCGATGCAAATGCCGCCCGCTTCATTGATCGTCTCGTAGGCCGTCAGCACATCCGATGACGCGCCAACCTCTGAGTTACCTTCATCTAGCACATGCGGCGGTACATTTAAACTCAGCAGCAAATGCTCAATCATCCGTATGGATGTTGTGGGGGAGAAAATACCAAGGATGTGGAAGCCAAACGTGGCGGTGAACTCAAATCCGGGCAGCACCAGCACCTTGTCAAATAGTCGGCGGTATTCCGTCAGCTTCTTGAGTTCTTCTGGTTGGGCACGCCCCAAATCCTCCAGATAACTAAGTTGTTCCACCTCGCGGATCATCTGGGCGTAGCCCGCAATCGAGTTGTGGTCAGTGAAGGCAATAATATCAATGCCGCGAAACTCGGCTTTGCGCAGGATGTCGAGGAAGGTGATATTTGGTTCTTGATAGTCGGCTGATGCAGGCGTATGCAGATGTAAATCCATCCGATACCACTGATCGCGCGACTTTTTACGGGTTGGCATAACGCTCGAAATCTTTGGAACTGTTCCCAATTAAACTAAATGCTGGATGGAGTCGGTTTTATCTCTGCAAGTCCCCTCGCTGCCTAGCGGACAGGGGATTTAGGGGAGAGGATATATTTAACCCAAATCCAGAATTACATAACTATAACGCATTCTTGAGGGGTGCAACACTTTGTCTGGACACGGCGTCACCGTGTCCACTTCAGTTGTCGCTTATGAGGACTTCAGAATGGGCATCAAATATTGAATGTACTCGCTCAAACAGGCGGGATCGCCCTTCGGCGGTTGCAACACCACTGAGTCCGCGCCCGCATCAGCCAAGCGTCCGATGGCGTCTGCCGCTTGCTCTGGCGTACCCGATGCCGACAGTTGATCCAACCACGCTTCGGGAATATGGGCGGCGGCTTCACCTGCGCCATAGGTTTTAAAGAGCTGTTCTGCCTCATCAGCGATACCCAACGGTGTTAGATGCGGCTTGGCCCACACCAAAGTTTCACCAAGCACATTGCGGATGGTTTTACGCGCGTCTTGGCTATCCGGCCCGACTTTGGAGTAGGTGAAAACTACGGTGCGGTTTTCTCGACGTCCGCTTTCCATCATGCCGATTTGAACCTGCTGTCGCGCCCAATTCACGTAAGCCGGCGATGACATCTCGGTTAAAATGACGCCATCACCCGCGCGACCCGCCAATTGCATCGATTTCTCGCGCATCGCCCCGATATATAGCGGCGGCTGCACATTCGGCGTCAGCTTGAGTTGCACGTGATCCATATGTATCTCAGCGCCTTGGAAGGTGATGTTCTCGCCCGCCAGCAAATCGCGCACCACATTGACGGTTTCTTCCAACGCCTTCATGGTAGATTTGGGCGAGGCACCAATTTGCTTCATCCAACCATCCACGCCGTGACCAAACCCCGGTAAGAAGCGTCCGGGATACAGCCGCGCCAAAGTCGTGATTTCCATCGCTACGAACAGCGGATTACGCGCTGTCGCGGGCATCAAACCGATGCCAACTTTGATCTTTGAGGTCGCCATGAGCATCGTCGCCGCCGAGGTCAACGCGCCCGCCCAAAACGAATCCTCCCACAACCAAACCTCGTCGAAGCCAGCAGCTTCAGCTTGCCGCGCAAAATCCACCATCGTTTCCGGTGGCATCGTCGGATGAAAAATCACCCCAATAGATGGTTTTGGCATATTAATCCTGTCTCAAAACAAATGAAAAATTCTATTCACGCTTAACCACAGATCACCCTAAATTATTGTGCCTCTGTGGTTTAATTCGTATTCTCTGCGTTCTTGGTGTCTTGGCGGTTCGATTTTGTATGTCTTCCGTGTTTTTCTGCGGTTAATCGCATCTGATATTGCTGCGACTTTCTACAGACTAACGACTACAGACTTTCTTTCTGCTTCTTCCACGCGGCCAAGATTTCCGCTTCCTTCTCCAAGCTCAGCGACCGCGTCTTGATGCGCTCCATCAGCAGCTCACCCTTCAGGCCATCTTGCCGCAGCCACGACAAGGTTTCGCTCATCATCTGCTTCAAAGGACGTTCCGTGAATCCCGCCGCGAACACCTTATCCACATTGCACAGCATGACGCCCTCGGCCTCTTTCGGAACCCAGTAGCCAACACCATCCACCGGCTCGATATCATGCATCTTGAGCAGTTCATCGCTCGTATAGGTGATCGTCGTCTTTTGGCCTGTCATCTCCACAACCGTATCCAACAGCGTGTGCATCGGGAAAGGCTTACCCGTCATGTTATACGCGCCATCGTAACCCGCATCCACCGCCTTCAAAATCCAATCCGCCATATCCCGCGCGTGGATAATCTGCACCGGTTGATTAGGGGTTCCGGCTAACCGTTCACCCTCATGGTCATAGCGCCACAGCAATCCCGGCAGACGCGGCGACACATCATACGGCCCGATGATGAAGCCCGGTCGGATGTTCAACCCACGCTTGCCATAAACCTCGGTGACCACATTTTCGCAGGCCACTTTCAGTGCCCCATAATGCTTGGAGATATCCTCACTTGTCGGATCATCCATCGTGTTCAATGGCGCGTTCTCGTCGGCGTTATTCGTGTCCACATAGACCGAGATGCTCGAAATAAACACGTAGCGTCCAACATTATCTTTCAGCAAATCGGCGGATTGCTGCACCACACGCGGCAAGTATCCGCTGGGATCAAACACCACATCCCACTTGCGACCGTTCAGCGCATCCAGTTCGCCATCGCGGTTGCCCACCAGATGCTCAGCTTCGGGATACAACCCCGGGCCGGTCTTGCCACGGTTAAACAGCGTCACGTGATGCCCCGCGGCCAGTGATGCCTCAGCTAAATGCCGTCCTACAAACTGCGTCCCGCCAATAATGAGGATGTCCATTTAACCCAAACCTTTACAATTGTGTGTCGGATAGAGAATGCGTTTGGGAACAGGGTGTCCCCTCGCGATGGTACTACACGAGAGGACGAGGGGAGGTTCAACCGATTATCACTTGAACCTCATTATAGACGTAGGGGACACGACCTGTCGTGTCCTCTGCTTATAATCCCAATAGCTTGTTAAACATCGGGGCTAAATCACTCGGCTCAAAAGGTTTAATAATAAACTGGTTGACGCCAGCGTCCTTTGCCTCGTCCTCCACATCCAAGCCGGAGGCCATCACAATCGGCGTCTTGGCAAAGGTATTATTCTGTCGCAGCGCCCGTACGGCATCCACGCCATCCATATCCGCCAAATGGTAGTCCATGAGGAAGATGTCCGGCTTGGATTGCTCGGCGGTGGGCAGCACGTCGGCGCCGCGTCCGGCGACCACAACCTCAAAGCCGTCCAACTCCAGTAGAGTTTGCAGCAGCTTTACCGTATTCCGGTCATCATCCACAATCATTACTTTAGGCACGGGCTTCATCTCCATGTCGTACAACGTCAAGAAGGGATAAGCATCGCCTATCCCTTCCACACTATACACTACTTTTTGCCCTTATGCCCATTTCCGCTCGGAGTTGCCGGTACTAAAGCCGCATCCAGCACATCTTCGACGTGTTCCGCCAGCACAAACTTCAACTGCTTACGGACGTCATTCGGCAGATCATCCAAGTCGTTTTCGTTCTTCTTGGGGATAATCACCGTGTCCACACCGAAGCGGTGCGCCGCCAGTACCTTATCCTTAATACCACCAACCGGAAGCACCTGACCACGCAGGGTGATTTCACCCGTCATGGCCACGTTGCTCTTGGTCGCCCGTCCCGTAATCAACGAGGCCAGCGCGGCAGCCATCGTCACGCCTGCGGATGGGCCATCTTTCGGCACAGCGCCTGCGGGCACATGGATGTGAATGTCATTGGTTTCAAAGAACTTCTGGTCAAGGCCGAAGTCATCCGCCTTGGAGCGAATGTAGCTCAGAGCGGTCTTAGCACTTTCCGCCATCACGTCGCCTAATTGACCGGTGTATTGGAAGCCCTTGCCACCCGGCATCCGCGCCGCTTCGACAAACAGCACATCGCCACCTACGGGCGTCCATGCCAGTCCAGTCGCCACACCCGGAATATCGGTGCGTTCTTCGATCTCCTCGCGGTAGCCATAACGCGGCTTACCCAGCAGATCGCGTACCTGCTTTTCCTTGATCGTGACCTTGCGCGTCTTGCCTTCGGCGATGCGGGTTACCACCTTACGAGCCGCGCGTCCGATTTCACGTTCCAGTGTACGGACACCGGCCTCACGTGTGTAATCACGCACAATCGTCTGTAAGGCTTCGTGCGTGAACTCGATTTCCTTCGGGCGCAAGCCGTTCTCTTTAATCTGGCGCTTCACCAGATACTGCTCGGCAATCGCCACCTTTTCAGCTTCGGTGTAACCGCTCAGTTGGATAATTTCCATACGGTCACGCAGCGGGCCGGGGATGGGTTCGAGTTCGTTGGCCGTGGTGATGAAGAACACATCACTCAGGTCGAAGGCCACATCCATGTAATGATCACGGAACTCGGCGTTCTGCTCCGGGTCAAGCACTTCGAGCAGGGCGCTGGCTGGATCACCACGGAAATCACGACCGAGCTTGTCTACTTCATCCAGCATGATCACTGGATTACGCGACTCGGCGCGGCGAATCGTTTGGATCATACGACCCGGCATTGCGCCGATGTACGTCCGGCGGAAGCCGCGAATTTCGGCCTCATCACGCACACCACCGAGGCTCATACGGATGAACTTGCGTCCCATTGCACGGGCAATCGACGCACCGAGCGAGGTTTTACCCACACCGGGCGGGCCAACGAAGCACAGGATCGCGCCACGTCGTTCACGTCGGATGGTATATTGCGATTCGCTTTCCGTGTTCAATTCAGTTTCGCGTTCGTTACGCAGCTTGCGCACAGCCAGATATTCAAGGATGCGTTCCTTAATATCTTTCAAACCGTAGTGATCTTCGTCCAAAACTTCACGGGCGTGGCCGATGTCGAGGTTATCCTCGGTCGTCGTAGACCACGGTAAGGTCGTCATCCAATCTAAGTAAGTGCGGATGACGCCATATTCAGCGGCAGCCGTCGGCAGCTTGGACAAGCGATCCAGTTCGCGTTCAGCTTCCTTTTGCGCCTCTTCGGGCATTCCAGCTTCGGCGATCTTCTTGCGGAAGGTTTCGACTTCCACCATCTGCTCATCGGATTCACCCAGTTCGCGTTGGATGGCCTTGAGCTGTTCACGCAAGTAATACTCACGTTGAACCTTTTCCATCTCCGTTTGGGCTTCGGTCTGGATTTTACGACCGAGTTCCAGCACTTCCAACTCTTTGCTGAGGATGGTCATCAGTCGGCGCAGTTTGGCGTCGGTGCTTTCCAACTCAAGGATCGATTGCGCATCACCGAGTCCAATGCGGATGTAGGTGGAGATGGCATAAGCCAATTGGAGCGGGTCAAGTTCTTCGACGTTAACCGCGTTGGTAATCAATTCGCTGGGGATATTCGGCACGAGGTCAGCCAACCGTGTGAATTGGTCAGCCACATTGCGTACCAATGCTTCCACTTCAACTGTATCTTCGAGCGTTTCAGGGATAGCTGAAACCTTTGCCCGTAGATAAGGTTCGCGTTCGGTGTATTCGTCGATGCGGATACGAGCCAAACCTTGCACCAACAAGCGGATGGTGCCGTCGGGTGCGCGGAACAGGCGATGGATCGAGGCCAGCGTGCCGATTTGATACACATCGTCGGGGCCGGGGGTTTCCATGTCGGGGTCTTTGGCTGCCACCAAGCCGATGAGACGATCACCGGCGATGACGTCATCCACCAGCTTAATGCTGCGGGGTTGACCAACCGTCAACGGAATAGCCGTCTGTGGATAGACCACTAATCCACGCAGTGGCAGGATCGGGATAATCGCCGGAATATCACTTTTCGGCTGTTTGTCTTTCTCAACCGGCGTCTTTTCGCCATCTTCAACCGTAATATCGAGTTCGGTTGTGGCGGTCTTGGCCGGTTCTTCATCTGCAAAATAGCGGGCTTTGGTTACGTCTGCTGTTCGTTTCGGTGTCATTTTATGCCTTTATGCGTCACCGCTTTTATCCACGACCGGGATGGTGCGGGATGCTTTACGGGGTAGTTCTACGGCCAATAAACCAGCTTCATAATTTGCCGTTACCGCTTCGCGTTGGATCGTCCACGGGAGATCGAGTTCGACCATAAAGTCGCCGAAGCCAATTTCCAGTTGATGATACGCAGCGTGATCATGCTGCGGTTTCTTACGTTTACCACTAATGGTTAATCGCCGGTCGTTCAGGGTGATGTTTAAGTCGTCGGTTTGCATGCCGGCGATTTCGACCAGCACCAGTATTTTGTCCGCCAATTCAATCACATCCGTCGGCGGACGGTGCGTTCGGGAACGGATCATAAGGTTAGTCTTTCATCTTTCACGATTTTCAGGTGTTAGCACCTATCAGCTCAAAGCCAATGGTGACCTGCTCAAAGCTGCTAATTGCCTGAATGTGTTGATTAGATGCATTGCTGGTCACAATAGCTTACTGGCTATCCGTAAGAACCTTATTAGATTTTTCTAAGGCGAGACATTATAGCAGATAGGGGAGAAGAAGTACCGAGTTTCGAGTGCTGAAGACTGAGCAAAAACAGAATAAAACGCAAAGATGCAAACAAGTCAAGGACGCAAAGTGTGTCAGCAACCTGATAAAGAGGCGAAAACAGGTAATATGGCGTAGAAACATGACGAGATTTGACCTGCAATGCAGGTGTGAGCAGGTAACTTGAGCCGTCCTGAACCTGATTTATGAAGATAGAGTTTGGCTCTTCAAACCAAATTCAAACGACTAAAAAGACGATTACACTGATTTGTCGGGCGCTGCTTTGCGCGTATAATATCCATCATCTAAATATAACGTTCAAATTAATGCTCCGAAATGCACATTTTCATCAGCTACGCCAAAGTTGATACCTACCACGTCGCCATCCAACTGCGCGATGAACTCCGCAAGCTGCCAGATGTGACCGTTTGGATGGACGAAACGCTTGAACCCGGCGAGAGTTGGGCGCTGCAAATTCAACATGAAATTGATGTGGCTGATTTCGTTATTGTTCTTTTGTCACCTGATGTGAACCGAAAAGTCGAGGGCAAACAGCGCCGTAGTTTCGTTCTCAAAGAGATTGATTATGCTCAAGCGGCGGGCAAGCCGATCATCCCAATTATGGCGCAAGCCACACGAATGCCCGTACAAATTGCAGGTGATCAGTATATTGACTTCACTGGCGATCACAATAAAGCTATGGATGGTCTTATTCGCACAATCGCAAGGCGAGAAGGCATTGTTACGAATGAAGTAGTGGAAATGCCTTCATCAACCCAGAGCTTTAACGCACTTCCATTGGTGAACACGACATCAGACGCAGGGTCAAATTACCGACGTTATACACTCGTTATCGGCATTGCCTTGATTGCTATTGCTATTCTTGCCGCTGCAATTCTTCCTAGTCTCAATAGATCACAATCGACACCGACATTAGCCACCAGTATTGCCATCAATTCAACAGATACGCCTGTTCCAACAAAACCCCTAGCTACTTCCACACCAACTATTTCGCCAACGCCTGCACCTACATTAACCGCGACACCATCCCTCGAAATTGCCCAAATCGTTGGAACACTCGATGCACAAGCTACTGTTGAGCAAGCAACACGAAGCGCTGTTTCAACTGACGCTGCTCTCGCTACAGCCAATATTGTCGGCACACAAAGTATAGTTGACCAGACATCTACCGCAACACTTTGGACATTTACACCGACACCAAATATTACCGCAAGTATAGAAGCCTTTCGTACACAACAAGCCGCGATTGCAACAGGAGTAGCTAAAACGCAAGTCGCGCAGGCGCAAAATGCGGCTGCTACTGTGAATGTTCAAACTACATCAACTGCTCTTGCACAAGCTACGGCAATAGCAATTCAGGTCGCTCAACAAATAGCCAGTCAAACCGCGCAAGCTCAAATATTTCTTATTCAGGCTGCTACGCAGACTGCACTGATCGCTACGCAAGTGGCATTCTCAAGCACATCGCTACCAGAAGAGTTAACCGGAACATCACAAGCATATATAATTGCGTTGACCCAAACTGTTGTAGTCACCGCCGCTACACAAACGCAAGACGCAACAGATTTGATTTTTGCTAATGTTAATTGTGTTGTCAAAGATAATGACCTCGGAAATGCTCCAATTTTTCGGGACGAGGATATTCAAAACTATGGAGATTCGAGCAATCAGTATCCATATGAACCGAGTGGTATTGGATCACTTGGTAGTCAACAGCTTCGTGTTATTGATCAGCGTTTAATTCGTGGCACGAGCTACCTAGCAGTAGAAAACTATCAAATTGGATTTGGAACAATCACAAAAAGTTGGGTTCGACAGCGTCAGGTTAGTTTCATTATATCGGATTGTAATCGCTTCTTGCTGTCAGCAACTCTTGTCCCAACATCTGTATTTTTAGAAGGGACTCTCCTTCCAACAATGTCAATAAAAACGGAGATCAAAGCGAGAACTAATATACGGTCTTGTGCTGGAATTATAGGAGAATTGTTGGATTATATTCCATATCCGTTATATGCTAATGTCGTCGCCAAGACAACCACCAAAGATAACGAATTATGGTATTACATACAGTATGATTATAATCCTGATCCCTACGGTCCAAAGCTCATCAACGCTAGACGTGGATGGGTGCTCTCTGATCTCCTAGAGTTTTTACCTGATGACACAGGAATTCCTGTTTTATCGGCAGAGTGTCCTGTACCAAATGCTATGCCTACTCCTTAAATAACTAAAGCAAGAGGACGCATCTGTTTAGGTCCAACACCTTTCAAACTATCCACCAACCAATTTAATAGCCTCGCTCCCTAAAAACGGTCAGTATCTTCACCGCCAAAGAAGAGACAAAAGGTAACCCATTCCCCAACCCCTCCATAATCTTCTCGCCTCTTTGCCCTCGCACTTAGCATTTTTGTATTAAGAACCCACGCATATTTCTCTCACAACTAATTTTCTAATTGTCTGGCGCGGATTGTAATGTCATAATTAATGTTAGAAGTAATTGAAAGGGATGACTTATGCCGCTTAGACTCAACTGGTTTGTGGAAAGTCGTGTGATGATGATTGCTGCCGAGGGAGAGTATACCGATCAGGAGTTAATTGACCTTGATGATCGGGTTATCCAGTATCTCGATCAAAGTACCGCGCCCTTGGTGCATATGATTATGGATCGTCAGGAGACAGACCATATTCCCTCCATCAAATCCGTGACGATGGTCAAATGGCCGAAGCATCCGCGCTATGGCTGGACGCTCGTCGTCGGTTCAAGTAACCCCTTCCAACGTTTCATTGTTGCCCTCGCCAACAACTTTTTCAAAGGCCGTCAGCGTAATTTCGATAGCCTCGATGAAGCGCTCGACTTCCTCAACCTTGTAGATAGCACCCTGCCACCCTTACGCGACTACAAAGATCAATCCACAGGCGTTTAACACCATTTCCCTGATTTGATTCGCTGATGTTGTGGCTTTTCTATCCCTTGCCATCGCTTTGGTGAGGGATAAAGTTGTGTCTTCTTTTCGTGCTCATGTGCCAGATACCCTTTTCCAACGATCCGCTAACCTTTACCACGCTGCTTTCGCCTCAAAATGGTTAATAAATTCCCTCAAAAAGAGTTACCATTTGTCAACCCATTCGCCCTCAACCCGTGCTACGATCTTCTTATCGCCGTGTCACCGTGTTTTGGAGTCGCCTTGTTAGAACCCTCTCCGTATCTCTCCTCTTTCTCCGCGGTTAGATGTATCCGTTTTTGCATGTTCGGCGGCTTGCTCCCCTCCATCCGCTGCGACGGCAGTGACATTTGCGACGCGGCGGCAGCTTCCCTCATATTTGCCGCAAGTGTGTCATTTCAGCGGCATCAGCCGAGCCAGCCGCCATGCACAAATGTCGATTCAGCGGATGCTTCCCTAACGCCCGCCAGTCATTTCGGCGGACTTTCTGCACAAACGGAGTTTTGTGCATTTCGCCATTTAACAAAAGATTTTGTCTTTAGCTTTACACTTGCGACTTGAAACTTGTAACTGCTTTCCACGCCTCACCCACATCCTTTGTCTTGCTCGGCTGCTCCGGCGGAGATTGAATCGCCTTCTCGAAAAACCCGACATCCCACCACTGACCAAACTTGTATCCTGCGTGATGCGTCACGCCTGTGGAGATGAACCCCACCGCCTGATGCAGTCCCACGCTGCCGTCGTTGGGGAGGGTGACGCCCGCCACCGCCTGTACAAATCCCTGTAGTTGGAGCGTATCAAACAAAGCCGTATACAACGCCTGTCCCACGCCACCACGTCGCGCTGCTGCGTTTACATAAACGGTTGTTTCCACCGTCCAATCGTAGGCCGCCCGATCGCGCCAGCGTCCGGCATAGGCATAGCCAAGGAGCGTGTCGTCGTTCTCCATGACTAGCCAAGGATAACCATGCTCGACTTTGCTCAGAATCCGTCCGCGCATCTCATCCTCGCTGGGCACGTCATACTCAAACGAGATCGTCGTCTCTCGGACAATCGGCGCGTAAATCTCAAGGATTCGTGGGGCATCGTCCACCGTCGCCAACCGCATCATCCCAGTCATCATCCACCTCCGTAAGAAATCTTTCCCAATCATGACTTATGGCCTCTTGCGATACCAGTTCACGAACCGACAAACTTCGAGGCTGCTTTTTTGTCCAATTTCTTAAACCGTCGCTTGTCCACCTTTGACCCTTCGCCTTTGCGCTCTCACCCAACCTTCCTACGAGAACGTAGCCTCATCGTTGGGTAAAAGTACCACCGTCTGTCTTTGCCGATGCCGTGCGGAAGGTTACAATGGGCATAGCGCGGACTAAATGGAGTGTTAGCGTCATGGCATATGGTCGGTTGGATGTATTTTGGCCTGAAGGCCAGTTTATGACCTTCCCCTTGGTCGAAAATTCAATCTCGGTCGGGCGTTCGACGGGCAATACCGTCGCGCTCGAAACCAATACCATCTCGCGCTATCACTTTAGCCTGAGGCATGATGGTCAAAAAACCTTCATCACCGATATGGACTCCGCCAACGGCACCTTCGTCGATGGTGAACGCCTCGCGCCCAACACGCCCCGCGAACTCGATGGTGGTGATGAAATCCAAATCGGCCATCTGCGTATGATCTATCACCAGTTGGACGAGATGGCGACTCAGCCTGTGAAAGTGGTCGAGGATACGACCCAACGTATCGAGGTCGCCGCGCCCAGCTTCCGTCTAGATGTCATCGGCCCATCCGCGCCATTCTCTCCCGGCGCGCATATGTCCGCTGAGGTCAATATCACCAATACCTCGGAGGACTCGCAGCATTATCGCATCGAAGTTTCGGGGATGCCTGCCGAGTGGATACGCCTCGACCACAGTGATATCTTGGTTGACGCCCAACACAGCGAGCAGGTGTTGATCAACTTCCGGCCTGTCCGCCGCAGTGACAGCCGCCCCGTTGACTACAAAGTTTTGGTGCGGGTTTCCCAGTTCGATAAGCCCGACCTCAAGCTCGACGCGCAAATCGTGGTGCGGATTTTGCCCTTCAGTGGCTTCGGCATGGCGCTGGAAAAATCGGTGATCAACAGTGGTGAGACCTTCCGCCTGCATCTCCATAATCAGGGCAGCGCCCCCTTACCCTTAACCGTTATGCCTCGCGCGGGCGTCAATGAACTGCGTTTCAAACTACCGACTGCGCAATCCACCTTGATGCCCGGTGCGCGCTTCGTCTTATCCGGTGAGATCACGCCGCAGAAGCCGTCTCTATGGGGGAAGCCGCGTCCGCACAGCTTCGATCTGCAAGTCACATCAGGTGATGCCGCGCACTTCCTTGCCGTCGTACGTGGAAAATTCATCGAGAAGCCAATGCTGCCGGCGTGGACGCCTTTCGCCTTAGCGGGAGCAGGCGTCATCGGGATTGTTGCTGTTTTAATCATATTAGCGGTTCTGCTCCAACCGGGGCGTACGCCGCAAATCAGCAATTTCACGGTGGATAAGGCGCAGGTCGCGCAGGGCGATGATATTGCCCTCAGTTGGACGGTTAAAGATGCCAGCAACCTCAGCCTGAGCGTCAACAGCAAAACCGTCATTGAGCGCATCAGCACGGAAACCACTGGCCTCACCTTGGATACCAGCGGACTTTCTGGCAACGTCATCATTGAACTGGTCGGTGAGAATGGCGCACAGCGCGCCTCCGCCGTGCAAACGGTCACCGTCTATACGCCCATCAACGACATCACCTTCACCAGCAAGCCGGATCAACTCGTGCGCTATGTGGTGCAAAACCTGACGGTCACATGGTCGGCTGCGGGTGCGGTCAAGACACGCCTCACCGGTTTGGAGACCTTTTCCAATACGCCGCTTCAACCGGAGTATGGCGCACAGGGTAATATCACCGGCTTGGTTGGCATCCCCGACCAATCTTTGCATCTGATCCTGTACGCCGAAGATGCCGCCGGTAATCAACAACAAAAGGCGCTCGACGTGCCTGTGATTAATCCGGAGTGCTTGCCCGCTGGCCCACCTGTGACATTGTACAACGGTCCTGATGTCCGCTATCAAGTCGTGGGTACGGTTCCCGCAGGCGCAGCGGTGGTTGTGGATGCTCAGGACGGCAGCGGTCAATGGCTGCGAGCACAGTTGCAAGGGGGCGTCTCCGGTTGGGGTATCCGCTCGGAGTTTGCCTGCGCGCAGACTTTCAACACGGCGGATCTCGTCAAAGAACTCAATGCGCCGACCTTGCCCCCACCGACTTTAACGCCCATCGCTACCGTCGCCACCGTTGCGCCAACAGCACGCCCGATTACCGCGACGCCTGCACCTGCCAAAACCATCACGCCCAACACGGCGTTGCAGTCGCAAGCGCAAGTTGCGTCTACCACACAGCCCACCGCATCAGGATAATAGAAGCTCATATCAGAAACGTTGAGCGAGAGTGATGCGATGAAGCTCGGTGTTGTATTCCCACAAACAGAAATCGGCGCAGATCCCATTGTGCTGCGCGATTACGTCCAAACGGTCGAAGGCTTAGGCTTCGATTATCTGCTGGCTTATGATCATGTGTTAGGCGCAAATCCGGATCGCCCCGGCGGTTGGTCAGGCCCCTATACCTATTTGACGCAGTTCCATGAACCGATGGTCTTGTTCGGTTGGATGGCCGGCATAACCCAGCGCCTTGAATTTGTAACCGGCGTGATTATCCTGCCGCAGCGTCAGACGGCGTTGGTCGCCAAGCAAGCCGCGCAAATCAGCGTGGTATCCGGTGGGCGCTTCCGCTTGGGCGTGGGCGTTGGCTGGAACGCGGTCGAGTATGAAGGCTTAGGGCAGGACTTCCATACGCGCGGCAAACGGATTGAGGAGCAGGTGAAGCTCCTCCGCGACTTGTGGACGAAACCGCTGGTGACCTTTAACGGCGAATTTGATACGGTCACCGATGCCGGCATCAACCCTTTCCCACCGAAACCCATTCCGATTTGGTTTGGTGGCGATGCCGACGTGGCTTTGCGTCGAAGTGCTGTACTGGGTGATGGGTGGATTCCCAATTGGGTTCCGACCGAAGAATTGCGCGTTCGGATCGATAAGCTCAAAAATTATGTAGCCGAAGCTGGACGTGATCCGGATGGTTTCGGTGTGGATATGCGCATGAGCGTCAGCCGCACACCCCAATCCGAGTGGGCGAGTGAGGCCGTGCAGCTTGCCGAGATGGGTGTTAGCCATTTGGCGATCAACACAATGGGTGCGGGATTTAACACGCCCCAAGATCACCTCGCGGCGATCCAAACCTTCAAGATTATGTTGACCAATGGTTAGTCGAGTTTCTTTCAACTGGAATTGAGAACCTTATGAAGCGTTTGCTGGTGATTTGTCTGGCCTTGATGTTGGCGGCTTGTGGTAGTGCGGCCTCGCAAAACGGAGGCACGCCTGTTCCGACGGTTGACACAGGCGGCTTGACTGTGAGCAGTTTTAAGGCGACTGTCAGTGGGGCGGTTAGCGGGGAATTTAGCGGTACAGGCAGCTACTTTAAGCAGGAAGAAGGCGGCCTACTGATTAGCTTGGTGGGGACGCAAGGTGCGGCGGGCATGAGCATCACCATTATTCTACCCGCAGGCACAACCGCTGGCGTCTATCAGCCCAAGTCCTATAACGACGCCTACGATAGCACCGCCAACAAAATCAACGCCGTCGGAGCCAGTTTTAGCGCGCCCAACAAAAACACAGGCACGGATGTTTATGAGGTTCTCAGCAGCAGTTCGCTCACACTGCAATCGGTTGACCCGATGACGGGCAGCATCCACTTCAAGGCGACGTTGGATGGGGTTGGCGACGTCGAGGTGCAGGCGACGTTCTACCAGCTTGCGGTGGTCTAACTACGCAGGCTGCTTGCTCAGTTCTTCGATCTGCCGGTCTAAACTTTTGACCATATAGTGGATGCCAAGCCCCTCGAAAATCGCGCGGGCTTGTTGGAAGGTTTGCGCGGCTTTGTCGGTTTTCCCTTGCTGCTGGTAATCAATGGCTAAATCGGCAAGGCCATACCCTTCTCCGCGTTTGTCGTCCATCTGGCGTGTGAGCGCCAAGCCTTGTTCGTGTTGATCAATCGCCGCCTCGATTTGTCCTTGATCGCGGTAGGCGTCACCAAGTCGCCCTAAGTTGATGGCCTCGCCACGTTTATCCGCCGTTTCGCGGGCGATGGTTAGCGCTTGCTCCAAATATTCCGCAGCACGGCCATATTCCTTTAAGCCCCGATAAGCATCACCCAAGCGCCCCAAGTTGATACCGCTGCCGCGCTTATCACCGGTTTTGCGGGCAATCGCCAGTGCTTGTTCGTAGGTGTGGATGGCCTCTTGCAGGTTGTTCTGCTCGCGGTAAATATCGCCGATGTTACCGAGGTTGATCGACTCGCCGCGTACATCATCCCGCGTTCGCGAAATATTGAGCGCTTGCTGTAGATAATCGATGGCTTTATCCGGTTTGCCCACCAAACGATAAGCAATGCCTAAGTTCGCCAGATTAATCCCTTCGCTGCGCTGGTTGCCCACGTCACGCGCGATTTTGAGGGCTTCTTCCAAGTGCTCAATCGCGGGCTGTGCTTGCCCCGAAAGACGATGGGCGATGCCGATGCGTCCGAGCGTAATGCCTTCGCCTGTTTTATCACTTAGATCGCGGTAGATTTTCAGTGCTTGGCGATAATACCTCATGCCTTGCTTGATCAAGCTCAGGTCGCGGTAAGCGCTGCCCAAGCTGCCCAGATATTGCGCTTGACTGGCGGGATCTTTGAGCATTTCACTAGCGGTCGCTGCCTGTTCAAGCAAAGTGGTGGCGATGTTGCCGTAACCTTGCAAGTGTAGGAAGCCTTCGGAGGTATCACTGTCGAAGTTGCGGTAAAGCCAATTGGCGAACTGCTGCACGTCGCTGTAACGTTCGGCGCTCATGGCCCAACTGCTCGCGCCGATGAAATTATCCAACTCGGTTCGCAGCGCGGCGAAATTTTCTGGCTTTGGCTCGTGGTAGCGCTTCAAGTAAATCAGGCAGGCATCCAATGCCTTATGATGATCATTGTTGGTGGCCTGCGCCCGTACATAGCTGTAAGCCAAGTCATGGATGCGATATTCCACCGCACGGTCGCTGCTTTCGGCAACGCGTTCTGCCAAGCCGCGCCGTTGCAAGCGATTAAGCGCATCTTCAACCACACTTGGCGTGAGGTGCATATACAGGGAGAGCATCTCCGGCGTGGCGCTCGATGTAAAAAATGCGCCGAAGGCTAGAAAGACTGCCCGTGCTTCCTCATCCAATCCGTGCAAGCTGGTCGTCAGCAATTCCTCAATACTGCTCCGCCCTTCCTCCACCGAATCATCCGGTGCGGTCAGCTTCCAAGGGGCAGCCTCAATCCGCCGCAGCATATCACCCGGTGAGAGATCATCCAGCGTCATGGTCAGCGCTGCCACTTTGACGGCAAAGCTGTGGTCGCCGAGCTTCTCGCACAAGTGATAAGCGTCGGGATCGTCCTTCCACTCTTCTTGACCGAAGTGGCACAGCAGTTCAATCGAGGCCTTGCGCTCCAAGCGTCCGACGTCTAAACGCGTCAATCCGGTGAAGCGGTTGCGCGAGGTGACGATAATCGGCACGCCGCCCGGTATCGCATTGACCGACAAGAGTTGGGTTAAGGCGCGCGCATTCCACACGTCATCAAGGACAATCAGCTTAACGTTGTGTTCGGTCAGCAATAGACGCACGACGCGCGCTTGGTTAGCGATGCCTGTTTCTTTGGTCAGGCTGTGCTGGGCGTTGAATGCCCGCGCCATCGCCAACATCAACCCATCGCGATCTTCCGAACCCGCGCGCAGCCACAGCACCGCACCTTTGCCCGCTTCAATGCGCTGTGCAGCGACAGCAGCCGCGAGAGCCGTTTTGCCCATGCCGCCGAAGCCTTGCAGCAGGACACGCTTGCCTTTATCCAGTAGGGCATTGGTTTCGTTGACGAGGTGTTCACGCCCGACCAAACGCTCTGGCTTACCGGGAATGTCATCAGCCGTCGTCGCGAGGATTGCGTCGAGTTCACCACTGCGAGCCGTGCGCCATTCCTGCCAGTTGACCAAGGCCATCGTCAGCTTTTGGCGGAAATCGTTCACATCGGTAAACAGATTGCGGATGACGGCTTTTTCAATCTTGGTTTTGAACGCAGCCACGCGCTCGGCTTGACGTCTCTCATAGGTGCGCTTGGGCCAGTCGTAATTGGGATCAACAATGAAGCACAGCCGGTCGAGGCCGCGTTCACCCGCGTAATCGAATTCGCTTTCGGTCACACTGCGGTCGTGTCCATCTTCCACATAACCATAGCGGTGTGCGACGATGCCAATGAACAAGTCGGCCTCACGCAGTTTGCGCTTGCTGCCTTCGGTCGCGCCCACGCCCATCGCCTCAAAGTTCTCCATCGCAATCGGCTCGAAACCGAGGTCTTTGCACACGGCAATCGCCGCTTTGCGATAGCGTTTGAGATCAAGGCTGGTACTGCTGATAAATACGCTCGTGGTCATAAATTAGTCGTCGCTGGCTTCACATGTGTTGCTAACATGGTACGACAGGTGAGAGTCTGAACACAATATGAGAAATTCTAACCAAACAAATGTTCTCATAACCCTGTGTTCTAGAGTAATGGTACAATGATCTCCTGATAGAGAGAAAAGGTGGTGTGGTCTAACGATCATGGCTGGCTATTCCGCGAACGATTACTACATTCCTCAACAACGTGAACCGAGCATCAACCCTTGGCTCGTCCGCTTACCCATATTGTTCATCAGTGGAAGTATCCTGCTCGTAATGGCGCTTATCGCCTTACTGCTGGCCTTCCAATTTGAATTTGGCAACAAGGCGCTGCCGGGGCTTTCGGCTTACGGCGTCAATCTCGGCGGCATGACGCGCGACCAAGCTAAAGCTGCGCTGACCAACGCCTTTACCTACGACAAAAAGGCAGTCTTCACCTTCCGCTATAACGATAAATTCTGGCAGGCCACCGCAGGTGAACTCGGCATTACGTTTGATGTCGATAAAACGCTGGATGAAGTCTTCTTGACCGGACACAGCGGCAGCATCTTCAGCGACTTGGGCACCGAAGCCAGTATTTGGCTCAATGGGCGCAGCATCGCTCCCATTGTGCGCTACGATGAGCAGGTTGCCATCCAGAAGCTCGGACAAATCGCCTCCGAGTTTGATCGTCCGCCGGTAGATGCCTTGCTCAATGTCAGCGGCACGGTCGTTGTCACCACACCGCCGCAAACTGGCTTGGCGCTCGATGTGAACAACACCCTCGACTCGCTCGAAGATTTGATGCGCCAACTGCAAACAGGTGGCGAAATCCCACTGGTGGTTAAAGAAGCGCAACCGCGCGTGACCGACGCCAGCGAAGCCGCTGCCAAGATCAATGCCGCACTTTCCGCACCACTCACACTGGTCACGGATGATCAAAAGGGCGGTTCGCTCGGTCCGTGGACGGCCAGCGTTGACCAGATCAAATCCTTGATCGTCCTAAAGCTCGTCCCCAATGGCGGCGGCACCGAGAAATATGATGTGACCGTTAACGCCGAACCCTTACGCGGCTTCTTGCAAAGTCTCGCGCCCGGTTTGATCAGCCAACCAGCCGACGGACGCTTCCACTTCAATGAAAACTCACACCAGTTGGAGATGATCAAAGACAGTGTGGATGGTCGTTCGTTGGACGTGGATGCGACCTTAAAGCGGGTGAGCGATACGGTTTTCAGCACCACCAGCCGGATTGTGCCGCTGTCTTTCTCTTATAACATTCCCAAGTACAGCAGCAACGTCACTGCCACCGAACTGGGTATCACGCAATTGGTAGGCGACTCGACGACTTATTACACCGGCTCGACGCAAAGCCGCGTCAAGAACATCATCGAAGCCGCCTCACGCTTGAACGGTATCATCGTCGCGCCCAACGAAACCTTCTCCTTCAACACGTACTTAGGCGACATCAGCCCCGAAGAAGGCTTCGTCCAAGGCAAGGTGATTTTCGGTGGACGCACTATTGATGGTGTGGGTGGTGGTGTGTGCCAAGTGAGCACGACGGCTTTCCGCGCGGCCTTGAAAGCCGGTTTCCCGATTGTCGAGCGCAACTCGCATGGCTATCGTGTCGGCTTCTACGAACTGAACGGCGCGCCACCCGGCTTAGACGCCGCGATTTTCCAACCAACCGCAGACTTCAAGTTCCTCAATGACACGCAATATCACCTGTTGATTGAAACGTCGGTTTTCCCGGCGGATCAATCCATCCAGTTTCGCTTCTACAGCACCAACCCCGGGCGACAGGTCATCTTAGAAGGGCCAGTCATCCGCGACGAAGTGCCTGCGCTGCCAACCGTGTATCAAGCCAACGCCCAACTGCAACCGGGGCAGGAGCAGTATGTGGACTGGGCGGAAAAAGGCGCGGACGTAACTTTTACCCGTCGCATCTTGGATACATCCGGCAAGGAGATCCGCACCGATACCATTTACACCCATTATCTGCCTTGGGCGGCGGTGGTACAGGTCGCGCCGTCTGACCCGCGTGTGAGTAATCCCTCCACCGGATGAGGCTTGCAACCTGCTTCTCCACTCCTACGTATAAACCCATATACCGAAGTAGGATAGACAAGCAGGAAGATAATCATGAACAATGTAGCAAAAGTATTTGCGACGGCCATCATCTGGGGCGCGCTAACGATTCTAGGGGTGGCCATTACCGTATCACACGTCGAGCTGAGCAGCTTTATCATGGCTTATATCATGACGGCGCTAGTCGTCGGTGCCACGATTGGTACGACGGCTGTATGGAGAAGCTCTAACGCGACCGTAGATGCACAGCAAGAAGCCGAAAAAGCCAAACGTCGCAGCCGCGTTGAACGTTTGATGAGCGACCTTGATGACCGCGATATTGACGAATTACGCTACCGGCTGATGGACAACCACAATGATGATGATGACCGCATTCCACTGGAAGAACTGATCCAAAAAGGACAAGGGCGGTAGTACCTAACCAAACTGAAAACTCGCATCTGCTAATTTACGTTCGTTAGGAGTCCTGTTGTGGGTTTTTTAGGTATAGGTAATACAACTAATAACACTTGTCGTTAGTTAGAGAATTGTTATATGGCTGTCCTCCGTGAGGAAACGCGCAATCGCTGGTCAGCACTTGCTCCCGATAAGTTTGTCAGTACTGTTTTATACGGAGCTTTGGGCGATCAGCTTAAGCTGGCCTATACCTTCATTGCCGTTTATACCCAGATCATGCACAACCTGCCGCGCACGCAACCGCTGCGCGCAAGCAATCCGCAGGCGGTCATCGAACTGCGCGCCCTGCTCAAAGGCTTACGGACTTCGATCAGCGATGCAGGGGATGTGTTACGGGGCGACAACACGCCGACTATTCCATTAGAGAAATACTCAGATGAGAGTTATATCCTGCATATTGTGACCAATGTGCGTCGTCACATCATGGAGATTGAGGCAGGCGTGGATACGATTGAAGCGTCGCCAGAAATGATGAACGTGCCGATGCCCGGTTCGAATGGCCGCTTGGCGAGTTCGGTTGCCAGTGATATTCGCGGTTATATGGGGGAAATCACCCAAATCTTGGACTTCGCCCAGCAGTACGCCCAACGGATTATTGAGCGCTCGAATCAAAATCCTAAAAATCCCCGTTAGTTATCTTCTTTACAAATCCTTTACTTAGTTAGCCTCCCGTTAGGGTTTTGGGGTATAGTCTGTTATATTGTGTCACAAAAACCTAACCAGTGAAGTCGAGACCCAGACGTGCCGCTGCTGCATGAAGAAACCCTTGCCCGTTATCAAGAGTTGGTGCCATCCCAATTTATTAAACGCGTGATCTTTGGTGACCTGCGTGATCATATGCATACGGTTTATACGGTGATTACGGTTTACACCCGCATTATGCTCACCTTGCCCGCCACCGAAGATTTGTATCTGACCTACGTTCCGAATACCGTGCTTCAGTTTCCGGTTGAACTGCGTGATATTATGCGCCGTATCCAAGCCTGCTCGGTCGAAGCCTATAACTTGCTGCAAGCCGATTTGCATCCCCCAACAGGCATCATTGAACATGACATCCTGCAAGTGGTGAATGAGGTTCGCCAGCCCATCGACATCATTGATCGTTGGGCCGCCGCCATCGAGGGTGACGCCACCATGAAAGGTTGGATTGTCCCCGAACTTCGCAGCAAGACGCCCGCACGCGTCGCCAGTGAAATCCGCCAATATATCTTTGATGCGCATCAAGTGTTATTGTTCTCGCAGGCTTATGCCCTGTGGTGGGCACGCAAATCCCCGCGTTTGAGCTAACGATTCACTCGCCTAAAAACGCCTTGATCTTCGCCTCGGCCTCGTCAACGCCGATACCGTCGCGCAGCCAATTCCAATTGCTGGCAGTGCCGCCCGATACACCGCGCGCGTTGACCGCAGTGGGTTTCCATAAGGTTAAGGTGGCTGGCGCAAAAGGCGCATACCGCCTCGGGTCAGATGGGCCGAGGATCATCACCGTTCGCGCGCCAGCAGCGGCAGCCAGATGTGTCATGCCGGTGTCATTGCCAATGTAAACTTGGCTCAGGCTGGCCAGCGCAGCAATCTCGCCAAAGCTCAACCGTCCCACTAACGGCAGATAAGCGGTGTTAAGTCCTTTGATGACCTCGTCAATAATCGCCTCATCCTTTGGCCCACCGAGCAGGATGATCGGCATCTTCAATCGGTTCGCCAGTTCGGAAAAATTCTGCGGTGGCCAACGTTTGCTATCCATCGTCATGCCGGGGTTATTCCCGCCCGTCGGGTTGATCACGATGAAGGGGGCTTTGACGTTCCCCTTTTCTAAAAGGCTTTCGACCGCGGCGATATTCTCCGGCGTCACCGGCACGTTAGCAGTGCAACCACTCACATCGAGACCGACCGAGCGCGGCACATCCAGATAAATTTCAGCTTCGTGGCGCGGCTGGTTGGGGTCAATTGATGCACGGATGTTATAGCCGAAACCGCGACCGGCGCTGTCTAATCCCGCGCGGTAAGGGATGCCGGCGAGCAGCACCGCTGCACTCATCAACGGCGAGCGCACCAACGACACTGCCAGATCGAAGTGTCCGGCACGTAGTTGGCGCACAAATTGATAAAACCCTTTGACTGATCTCACGGGCAGCGCTTGCGGGCCGGTATCCAGAATAGCATCCAAGGCAGGATGATTCTCGATCACACCTTTCGACCAACTGCCGACTGCCCATGTGATATGCGCCTGCGGATAACCCCGCCGCAAGGCTGAGAGGGTGGCCGTCGCCAGTATCACATCACCGATGCAGCAGGGCAGAATCAGTGCAATCCGTTGAGGGTCGTGCGGTAACGTAGTCAACGATCACTTGGCGTAATAATAGAGTTCGCCGGGTTGCAAGATTTTATAGGGCTGGCGTGGTGCGTAGCGGGCAAAGGCGTCTGCAATGCTGCCCATCGGAATGGTGTTGTTAGGGTACAAATCGTTGTGTCCGGCGATGATCGTTCCCCAACCGACTTCCTTCGCCAACTGCGCCGCCTCATCCGGTTGCAAATTACCTACCGCGTTCACCAGCGTCTCACGATACCAATCGCGCCCGTTGACAGGGATCATCGCCACGTCGGCAGTCGGCAGACTCTTGAGCGTCTCCACGTAGCCTTTGTGGATAATCGTATCACCCGAATGATAAAGGGTGGCGCCGTTCCATTCGATCAAAAAACCGAGCCAACGATATCCCTTTTGTTCGTCGTAGGTCTTCTCGTAATGCGCTGAGGGAATAGCCGTCAATTTGATGCTCGTGCCGGGGAGCGTCATCGGCTCCAGCGCCTTGGGGATAATCATTCGCTCGTTACTGATGCCCGCCTTCGTCATCAGGTCTTTGCACCAACCGGGCGCAATGAAGCAGGCAGCGGGTGAGGCTTTGGCAACTGCCTTAGCGGTATTCGAGTCAAAGTGATCCTCATGTTCATGGCTGGCAAGGTAGTAGGTGGCGTTGTTCACGGTATCTGGCTCAACCGGCGGCGGATAAGCGCGATACCACCAACTACCGGAGATTTCCTCGACGATGTTACTCAGGCAAGGGTCGATATACAGAATGGCATCTGGCCCTTTGATGGCGATGCCCATTTGCCCCATGCCCCACAAAGCAAGGCTGTTAGGGATAATTTGGATAGCTGCCATTTGGGTCAGCAAGGCGTTTCCGGTCGGCATAAGGCTCTCCGCGATAAAATGTATTGAGAAGAATAGGCCTAAGCATACCGCAAGCGCTGCTGGTCAGCTATTTAAGTGCGTAGAAACAGGCGGTGCAAATGGCGAGTTCCGCAAAAACCGGACGATGATCCGAGCCGCCCGACGTCGGCCACACATGCGCTTCGACCGGATAGAAAAATTCGTTGTGAAAGATGTAGTCGATGCGTTCATACGGTGGCAGGAACGATGGCCCTTCTTGCGACTGCGGATATGTCCAGTCCGGGCCGGTGAAGCCCATTCCCCAACCGACTTCGCGATAGGTATCCTGTAGTTGGGCAGTAATATGCGGGTAATTGACATCGGTATCATGGGTGTTGAAGTCGCCCATTAGCAGCACCGGGCCTGATTGCTGTGCGATTATCGCCATCAAATCGTTAATCTGCTGTACACGCGGACGAATATCAAACTTCTCGCCGTAAATCGGCACGGAAGGTGGCGCATGGAAGTTGTAAACGGTAATTGGAAAACCGATATTGATTTCGGCCCACATCAACCGTACCGGAATCGGATACTCCACAGGCCACGTTTTTGATTCCATGATTGGATAGCGGCTAAGTACCCCATGTCCATGATAGGGAAAGCCATCCGGTGAAGGGTATAAAGCGCGGTAGGGATAAACGTCGGCAAGCTGCTTATCAAAGGCCGCGCTGGCCTCTGGACTCATCTCTTGCACCGATACAATGTCGGCTTTCGAGTCGCGGATGAGTGCCACAATCGGATCAAGAATCTTTTGCTCAGCGTGGAGGTTGTAGGTGAGCAATCGCAGATGCGGGGCATCAGCCGGAATCGTCACCGGACGCGGCAAGAAGAACGGTAAGTAAACAACCATAAACGCCAAAAAGGGTACAGCTACGATCGCCGACAGCCACCAGCGGCGCAAGATCAGGCACATCGGGAAAAGCAGCAGCGAGGGCATCAACAAAATGGTGATGGCAATATTAATGGTGGCTACCAAGTTGGTTTCGCCGCCACGGATGACGCGAATGATCATCATCAGGCACAGCGCGAGACCATAAAGGGCGACCAATCCTTGCGCAATTCGTCCCAGCCAGCGTTGAGCGCGCGTCATGAAGCATTCACCAGCGCCAAGGTGGCATAAACCGGAAAGTGATCGGAGCCACCCGAATCGTGACCGACACGCATCTCGACAGGCTGAAAGTGCGTGTCGTGGAAAATATAGTCGATGCGCGAAATCGGCGGCACATAGCGGATGTTAAAGGCGTAGAAGAAGTTCGGGAAGCCAAAGCCCATTCCCCAACCGACTTGCGCGTAAGTATCCGCATAATGCTCGGTGATGTGGGTGTAATCGTCGCTCAAGTTGGTCATGTTGAAGTCGCCGGAGATCAGCAGCGGCGTATTGACGGCTGCCGCGCGGCGCAAAATCTCATCCACTTCCTCAGCACGGGATTGACCATCAAAGCTCAGCCCGCGTAAGGGATGAATCGGATGCGTGTTGAACAGATTTAGCGGCTGTCCATTCCAATCAATCTGCAAATGTTGATGCCCCAAATGGATTTGCCAGTATTCATCGCCCGACAGCGGATAACGACTCAAAATCCCCTGACCAGAAAAATCCGCTTGTGGATGCAAGGCGCGGTACGGATACACATCCGCCAACTGCGCGTCGAAAGCCGCGGCCATCCAAGGACTCAGTTCTTGGATATTCACCACGTCTGCACCGGACTCGCGTATGAGCCGCACCACATCATCCGTATGTTGATTGTCCTTATTGATGTTGAAGGAGAGGACATTTAAGCGTGGCGCTTCGGCTGGCACAGCGACATTGCGTGGCAAAAATTGTCCACCGTAAGTGGTGATGAAGAACAAGAACGGCGCGATCAGCTCGATAATCAGCCAACGTCGCCGCAGGAGCAAACTCAACGGCAGCAAGACCACAGCCGGTAAAATCAGCAGATGTAGAAACGAGTTGAGCAGGCCGATCACCCCCAAGCGTTCACCAATTGCGGCCCGCAGCATGAGATACAATGTGACGTTCAGGCCGTATGCCCCAACCAGCACCACATACGTATTGAGCGCGATACGCCGCAGCAGTTGGCCGCGCGTGATCGGCTTGTATGGAGCGCGAACGAGTGGCGACGGCGCTTCCGTCATGCCTGTTCCTCATCAACCAATTCAAACTCTGCCCACACCGGACGGTGATCCGAACCGCCTGCGGTCGGCCATACCTTGGCTTTGATTGGACGGAAAGCCGCGTTGTGGAAAATGTAATCCAGCCGCAAAAACGGGAACAGACGCACGGGCAGCGGCCAATATTCCGGTAGTGATTGAAATGTGCTGAGATCGGGGAAGGTGACGCCCATACCCTCGCCAACCTCATGAAAGGTATCCCTGTAACGTGTGGTAATACGCTGGTAATCCTCATTCTGGTCGGTCATATTAAAGTCGCCCATGATGAGGATTGGGCCAGAATCTTTGGCCGCTTCCTGCAACACCGTGTCAATTTCTTGCCCGCGCGGTCGGGTGCTGAAGCCATTATCGCTGATCCCCGGATGCAGCGGATGTGTGTTATAAAGGGTGATCGGTGTGCCGGGAAACTCAATTTCGACGCGCAAATGTCCCATCGACAGCTTTGCGATATGCGGATTGCGCCAGTAATGTTGCGCGGTAATCGGATAGCGGCTGAGGATGCCTTGCCCGCGGTTCGATTGATGGGCATTGGTGTGCAGCGCTTGATAGGGATATTCCTCGGCCAACATCGACTTAAAACAATCTGCAGTATAAGCGCTGAGTTCCTGCACCGAGATCACATCCGCCTCAGAAGCGCGCAAGATGTCAACAATCGGTTCGATGACGCGCGATTCGCCATGCAAGTTAAAGGTCATAATTTTGATTGTGCGCTGGCTTTCGCTTGGTGTTATCGGCTGATGGGGCGCAAATCGCCGACCATAATCCGCGATAAAACTGGCAAGCGGAATCACCTGAAACCATCCCAACCAAGGCCGCAGCAACAGGCTGATCGGCATGAGGATAAGGCTCGGCATCATCAGGAGATGAGCGAAAGAATTGAAGTAGCCAATGGCTTTGTTGTCTTCGGTCAATCGCCGTCTGAGCAGCAGAAATACCGAAATAATTATGCTGTAAATCGCGCCGAGCGTCAGGCACAGATTGATCAGTTTACGGAACAGGCTTTGAGAAGGTTTTGGCGTCATGTATGGGTTTCGTCTCGTGATAATATCCTGCACGATTATACGATAAGGTTCTTGTTTTGTACCCCGCTGCCTCGGTTTTTGCTCACCGTCAGCACGGATTTTCCCTATTCACTGCCCTCAAAATCGTCTAGACTCTGGTACTTAAACGAATAGGATTTGAGGCCGATAATGATTGATCAACTTGAGATTGTGCAGGCGCTTTTGGAAAGCCTGCAAGATGATAACCACATGGTACGCAGCGCGGCAGTACGCGCTTTGGGACGCACCAAAGATCCATCCATAACACCCGCACTCTTGGAAGCCTTGCGTGATAAAGGCGGGCTGGTCTACGACTTCGCCGTTCACGCTTTGGGCGATATGAACGACATAGCCGCTGTCCCCACCTTAATGACCATGTTGGATGACCCTGATAGCGAAATCCGTCGTGCAGCCGCCACCTTGCTCGGCAAGCAAAAACACGTCGAGGCCGTTCCTAAACTGATCGCCTTACTCAATGATGAAGCGTTGTCTGTTGGACATGCCGCTGCTGAAGCGCTGGGCGAGATTGGCGATAAGTCAGCCGTTCCGGCCTTGATCACCGTCCTCAACAATCCGCATACCGATTGGGCGATGTGCATCAACGCGGCACAGGCCGCCGGTAAACTCGGCGACCCGCAGGCGACAGGCCCGCTGATTAATATCTTCCGTCGTCGTTGGGATACGGTGCCGGGGATGAATACCACACCGCCTGTCCGCAAAAATGTGATGGAAGCCTTGGTCAAGTTAGGTGATGGCGCGGTGCCATACTTGCTGATGGCTTTAACAGACGCGGATATAAAAGTTCGGCACGGGGCGGTGGAAACGCTGGGGCATATCGCGGGCGGGAGCGAAGCGGTCGGTTAAAGTGCGGGGTAAAGCACTTCGCTCCCGTTGTGTTTAACGGGTGAAAGTCCGGTTGTTATTCTCATTTTTCGTATTGAGGGTCATTACCGGACTGTAAACGCGCGTGCCGCAATGGGAGCAAACTTTTTCATTGCCGATTTGCTGCCACATCGCCGGGCGACGGCAGTATTGGCAAGTGTCTTTTGAGTTTTCTTCGTACTGTTGTGAAAGGTGGCGATGCCGGTCACTCATCATGGTTCAATTACCCCTGAAATAAACTTACAACTGCGATTTTGGATTCAATCTATGCAAACTTCCTTGCATCCTCCTTACGGTATAACAAATAATGATTATAGATAATGCGTGTTTTGATTAAGGAATATCGGCTCTTCCTGTGCGCTTTGCACAATTCCCCCTCAAATCAAGGTGTTTTGCCCTGTTTGCCTCAGTTGGATAGGCGGCTTGACCGATGACGCAGACCATTCAAATCGCCTTGCAAACGGCTCGCCAACGCATTCAATCTGCGTCTGATTCTGCGGCTCTGGACGCCCAAATTTTGCTGGCGTCTGTCCTCCATGTGGATCGTGCTTATCTCCTAGCGCATCCTGAACAGACATTGACCGATGACCAAGCAGCGCAGTTCACGGCCTTTGCTGAACGCGCGGCATCCGGCGAACCGTTGGCTTACATCTTAGGGCGTCGCGCTTTTTATGACCGCGAGTTTATCGTCACGCCAGCAGTGCTTGTGCCGCGCCCTGAAACGGAACTGCTACTCGAAAACGCGCTGAGCTTCGCCAAAAGTCGCGCATCGCTCACCGCTGTTGATGTCGGCACAGGCAGCGGGATATTAGCTGTGACCTTCGCTGCCCTTTGCTCGCAAGCCATCGTCTACGCCACCGACGTTAGTCCCGCGGCACTGGCAATTGCTCGGCAGAATGCAAATGTGCATCAGGCAAAGGTCACCTTCTATGAGGGCGATTTACTGCAACCGCTGCTCGACCGTCAAATCCGCCTTGACCTCATTATGGCCAATCTTCCCTATATACCCAGCGCCGAAGTGCCGACGCTGGCCGTCAGTCACCACGAACCGCTTCTCGCACTGGACGGCGGCACAGATGGACTAGATTTGGTGCGTCGCTTATTGGCGCAAGCACAAACCCTCATCAACCCCGGTGGCTTGACCTTGCTCGAAATTGGCGCAGGGCAAGGCGAGGCAGCACGTCAAGCCGCTCGGGCTGCCTTTCCGGATGCGGATGTCACAGTCCAATTGGATTATACAGGTTTAGACCGGATGGTTATCATTCACCATAAATGATGCCGCCAGCGTCTTTCGTTGCTGGCGGCACACCGTTGGGGGAGTCGGGGAATAGCTTGGTTGGAGATCATTGTGTTGTCTGATCTACAAATCACTATAGCTTAATTCTGTGTCAATTTAAAATTAAGATTTTGCTCTGTGGACAAAAATTTACATTTACAAGGAAAAATTTACGAAAATTTTGTTTTCCTAATGCTCGTTAATGTCATGCCATTTTGCCAATGAAAGGCACACTTTAGATCAATTGCTTCCACCTCACAGCATATTTTTTCGCTTAATTTGCTTATAGATCAACTGATGAGTCAAAGTGGTGCAATCATCAGAGGGATAATCCAAGCTGGGTTAGTGCTAGATAATTTCTCAACCATCGTCTCAAGGGAGTTGAGATACCCTTGTCCTTCTATGTGAAATGCGGTTGATGCGAGATAAAAGCTCAATCCATACAAGGGAGATATTTACGCGGATTGTTAGGTGGTTTTGAGGTCTTCGGAAGAAGATGATGCTGGAAAAGGCCAATATTACATTAGTAAGTATATTTGTATGAGAAGTTAGCAGGCACAGCAAACCGCGTTCATGCGTCTTTGTTGTGAACTCTACTTCAGTTGTATAACGTACATGGATGCCACGCTCATGCTTAACAATTTGGATAATGATAACGGCAATAATCGTCGTTGCAGCGATTTAGCTAGCGTTATCACACAATGTAGGTCATTTGCCGTTCATACTGTCTGGCGATTGGAAGCAGCGTGCCTCGCGGATTCCGTCACCATGCAGTCATTTATCTGTCGCACACCCCGAACACCTTCTATTCGTCGGTTGGTTAGGGTCTCCAAACCCGCAAACCAATTTTGCTCTTCGTACCAGACAACCCCTATAGCCATTTCAATCCGTAACAAACGTTACTTAGGAACTGTTCAATTTTTTCAGACAAAGGTAGTACAAGATGGCAGCAACCGTTAACGAAGCAAATCAGCACTTCAATAATGTGGCGGATAAACCCACATCCGCTATTCACGTCTTTCGGCGTTACGCGCCCCTCATCATTATCATCATCGGAATTCTCATCCGTCTCCCGTTGTCCTTCTTACCCCTGACCTACAGTGCCACCGATACGTGGCGACAAGCCGATACGGCCTCGATTGCCCATAACTTCATCACCAGCGGCAACATCCTCTATCCACAGATCAATTGGGGCGGTAATGGTCCGGGCTACGTCGAAGCTGAATTTCAGTTGATGCCCTATACCGTGTCTATCCTCTACCGCATCTTTGGCGAACATGATTGGTTTGGTCGCGTACTCTCGCTGGTTCTCACAGCAGGCACGTTTGGAATTTTCTACTTGTTGGCACGTCGCTTGGTGGGCAGGAATGTGGCGCTGTGGTCACTGCTGTTTTTGGCGATCTCACCGCTCTCCATTCGCTACAGCGTAACCTTTATGCCCGAAGCGACGGTCTTCTTTTTCTATGTGCTTTCGCTCTACCTTTTCGATAAATGGCTAGAGACCGAAAAACGCTCAACCTTGTTATTCGCGGCCGTAACAACCGCGCTTGCTATTCTTGTCAAGCCGACCTCCATCCATATTGGGCTGATCTTCCTGATGCTCGTCCTTGTGCGTTATCGCCTAAATGTGATTAAACATTGGGAACTGTGGGTGTTCGGTGTCATTTGCTTAGTGCCGGGCATCCTCTGGTTTCTCCACGCTCGTGATCTTTACCTGCAATATGGCAACACTTTTGGCGTCATCTCTGGCGGCGACAGCAAACTCGGCAACTTCTCTTACTGGCTCAGTCCCAGCTTTTACCTCAATCTCATTCGTCTAGATGTACGTTGGATCCTGACCATCGGCGGCATCATTCCCTTCCTCATCGGTTTGGGCTTAGCCGTTCGCAGGCGCCAACCCGCGCTGCTGATTTGTGGCGCGATTGTCATTCCTGTCTACTACATGATTGTCGCCCGCTACGCACAGGAGGAATGGGGCATCCAATATCACATCTTTGCGCTGCCATACATTTGTTTGGGTGTCGGCATCGGTCTCGATTGGCTATTTAAGCGGTTTAAGGCTGGTTTGCCTGTCTTGACGGCTGTGAAATCTCCCTTAGTTTTAGTCGGTGCAGCCACCTTGGTTTTGGTACTCGTAAGCACGGTTCAAATTTATAGGAACGAGTTGCTGGTACCTGTTGGACAAAATCTTGCCGATTGTGCCAAGTCAGTTGACAGCGTTGTGCCGGCTGATGCGCGTATCATCGTGGCGACTGACTCGCTGGCGATTGATCACGGTACACCCAATAACTACGAAGAACCGAATATCTTCTACGACAGTGAGCGCTACGGTTGGAGTTTGCCTGCCGATTGGTACACACCGGAGAAGGTGCAGGAATATCGTTCGCAAGGCGCACAATATCTGGTGATCCCCTTTAACCAACTTGCGCCGAGTTTGACTGATTACGTCCAAAGCAATACCTCGCAGGTTGGGCCGGGCGTCGCATCAGGTTGCGGTATCTATCAATTTAACAAGACCAGTTGAGCGCGAAATATCGCAGCGTTATGAGGCCGGCTCATGTGCTGGCCTCATTGATTTACCTCAAATCCTCGGTACTTGCTGTGAAAACCTTTCCTTATCGCTCAACCGAATTAAATGTAAAACTTAAAAGTTTCTGTGCGCTTTTTAGGTTTATGATAAGTTCTATAGTGAGTATTGCGCTTAACAATAACCGTTATCATCAGTGAATCGGAAAGGCAGTTATGCAGTTTATTCATCCGAGTGCAGAAGTTGAAGCAGATGTTAGTATCGGCGAGGATAGCAAGGTATGGCATCTGTGCCACATCCGTCGTGGTGCACATATCGGCAGCGAATGTGTCATCGGACGTGGCGTGTTTGTGGATGCGGGTGTGCAGATTGGCAACCGCGTCAAAATTCAGAATTATGTGTCGGTGTTTCATGGCGTGACGATTGAAGATGGCGTATTTGTTGGGCCGCATGTCTGCTTCACCAACGATATGTTTCCGCGTGCCGTCAATGCCGATATGTCGCTGAAAGCCGCTGATGATTGGGTTCTCAGCGAAACATTGATTAAGGCTGGTGCGGCGCTCGGCGCGAACTCCACCATCGTTTGTGGCATCACCATTGGACGTTGGGCGATGGTTGGCTCGGGCAGCGTCGTCACCAAAGACGTGCCGGATTACGCGCTGGTCGTCGGCAATCCCGCCCACATTATCGGGTACGTCACACCAGCCGGTAAACGCGTCGCGACACAGGAAGAAGCGGCTCAATCCCAATAAGGTTCGCTCAGGAGGTTGCCCGTGATATTGGACGATCTGCTCGCAAACGTTCGGCATGTTGAGCCGTTACAACGCCTGAATGCGGCGATTGTACTCGGCACCGTTGATGAGGTGGATGCTGTTCCAACGCTCGTCGAAGCCTTTAAGAACGAACGGGAATCCGATGTTAGACAGGCGATGGCGTGGTCAGGCAAGCGCTTACAAGCGGCGCGCCAAAATGGCTACACCACGCTAGAGGCAATCTTCAAACACTTCCGTATCGAGCGCGAATTGGCTGCGGAAGAGGCTGAGCGTGAACGTCGCTTGCTTGACCAGATGCGACACAAAGCCGAGATGGAACACATTCAACGGCAGCAAGGTACGGTGCGTGACTCGCTCACCAACGCTGCTGTGAGTACGGCGATGTTCGGGCTAACGGGCTTTGCCTCCGCGATGGGGACAGCCTCGCAGAGCGGCGCCAACTTCATCTCCTCGAATCTGGGGAGTGATCGCCCACAGCACGGCTCGCAGCGCATCATGCCCACGCGTCCAACCGACGGCGACACACGGATTTATTTCCGCCGCTTGCGGGAAGAAAAAGAGCAGAGCAAGCGCATCACCGCGGCTCAAAGTCTGGCGCGTTTGGTCAATAATCCGGCAGCCTTGGCTGATCTGGCAGCCGCCTTCATTGATGATCCGGCGCAGCCCGTTAAGGATGCCGCCCAACAAGCCGCCAAGGAAATCTACTGGAATGCTGTTTACTGGGAAATGGAACAAGATGGTCGAATGCAGGCCGAGATCAAACGCCGTCAAGGCGAAGTGAAAGCCGCCGAACCATCAACACCCAACAACGAAGTCAAACCCTCGCTGCCCCCACAGCCGAAGCCGGGGGATATAGCGAAAATTCTAAAGAAAGCGGAAGCTGAACGCGAGAAGCGCAAGCGTTATTAATTGTGCTAGAGGAATAAGGTCACAACAATGCAAATCCCGATCGCAAAACCCTTCATTGGGGAAGAAGAAAAACAAGCTGTTATGCAGGTACTCAGCAGCGGACAGCTCACCTCCGGCCCGAAGGTCGCGGAGTTTGAAAAAGCCTTTGCCGCCTATCATGGCGCGAAGCATGGCGTCGCCACCAGCAACGGAACCACCGCCC
>JAABUG020108978.1:0-35580 GCA_011319215.2 Scortechinia acanthostroma
AGCGTTGGGGCGCGAAGAAGGGGAAGAGCCAGTCGGGGTGTTTTCCGGCTAGGAGGTCGCCGAAGGGGAGTGTTTGGTTGTTGATGGTGAATTGGTCGGTTGGGTCGAAGAGCTGTCGGCCGGATTTGCCTACGGACCAGATTACGCCGTTGATGAGGTCTGCTTCCATTGCGCGGATGAGGCCTTGCATGATTTTCCGGGCGTCTGCGTGTGGTAGGATGATGTGTGTTCCTAGCGCGATGTAGATGGTTTTCGTGTGCTGGTCTAGGAAGCGCTGGTGGATGTCATCTAGCGGGGGATATTCGTCTACGAGGATGGGCCCGACGGCGGCAACCAGCGGAGGGAGGTCCTTGGGGACTTCCAGACCTCGCACATTTTGATGGTCAAGTCAGAGTCGAGAAGGAAGTTGCGACTGGCAATATCTGCCACGATAATTCGCTGGTCATGGATTTGTGCCAGAGTGCGAGCCATTACACGAAACCAAGACAGCTGAAGAGACTTGGATGGCTTATTTTGACTCAAGTAGGAACGCAGGTCCCCATTTTCCATTAGACGAAGTCGGGTAGCTGTCTCAGAGAAACCAAGGAAAGGGACGACGCCATCACACTTTCTTAAGCGCGATAGATAGCTTGTTCATGCTGGAGCGCTTCGATATTTGCTTCCACGTCTTCATCGCTACTTGTGCTCCACCTGAGAGGTAACTTGACGGCAACCTGCCCTTGACGGACTACTAAGCCAGTTCTGCCAATGCCGAGGATTTGCTCCTGGGAAAAAAGAACCAATGGGGTGGACAAGACGCGTGGAGGTCATCGAACCAATGTATTTGAGTACTTAATCTCAACAAGTGTCCAAAGACTTCAAGTAAGGAGATGCATAATATAAGAGGGTGGCCGTAGACGCACGTGATATGCGCACGTGATCTACATCTGTTTAAAACCCTCATTTTTCCCTTTTAGTCCACCATGCTCCGTACTCGGTACTGGTCTCCGTCCACCTAAGCTCCAACCCTAATCGCTGGCTGAGAACTCATCTGCTTTGGGGGTGGGCTTCTTTTGCGTCGATGATTTGGGCAGTTCCCACGCTTGGTTGAGCTGCCTTGGGAAGTCGGAACCGCGTTGTCACATTGCGAACCTCTCGCTCGCGCCTCTTTGCACCAGTCAACATAATCTCTATCCGGGTCAAAGTTGGTACAGCCTCCGTTTGCTTTTCTGGAGCATAGAGGATATCGAACGGGGGTCTTGTGTCTTTGGAAGTACATGATCACCGAGGAAGGAATGTTCTGTAGTCATATCTCTGATGGGTACTATGATACTATCTGCCCAAGAGTGCGGCTGGGCAAGATGCAAGTCTATAATGACGATTTTGAGTATGCAGATGACGAAGTATCCGGTCGTGGACATGCAGATAGCTAGAATGCCTCTTGCTCGGCGGTCAGTATGTAAGGGGCTCTAACGGATGCAGAACGAATGGTACCATGACGTTCACATCCTATCAGGACATAAGATTGTCGTCGGGGCTGTTGCCTCATGCTCTTCCTACAACCCCAAGCAGGTGATAAATAAGGATAGAGCATATCATCGTCGTCATCATCATCATAGATTATATTAAAGATATCCAAGGCGGTTATATACGGTTATATACTTGACACAAGTGAACCTCAAAGCGCCTCAGCAAGCCCGGTCAAGAACTCGCTCAATCCATACGCACCAGGGTCAGGAACCTTGCCGACCCATTCCTCCTCCCCACCGACGTAAACGCTCCGCCCCAGACTCGCCTTCATGCTCTTGGTAGCTTCGGTCCCATCGTGAGCGGCCTTCGCAGCCGCATGCACGTCCTTTGCTTCGACCAGCGTGTTGCAGAAGGGGACTAGCGCGTCGATCAGGGTGCGGTCACCCGGCTGCGCGGGGGTGTACTTTCCCAGCGCGGTGATGGAGTACTTGAGCGCGTTGGCCCAGACCTCGACCGTGGCGGGCGTTGGGGTGCCTTGATCTTGGGCGCGGAGACCGTGCGCCAGCGCGTTCAGGAAGATGGAGTAGATGGCGCCTGATGTACCGTCCATGGTGTTTTCCACGACGGTGACGATGCGGTTGACGGCGGTGACGGCGTCGTCGGTCAGGTTGGACGACGGGTCTTCGAGCAGGGCGAGGACGGCTTCTGCGCCGCGCTTCAGACCCACGCCGCAGTCACCGTCGCCGACGATGGTGTCGTACCGGGTGACCAGCGCCTCGGCAGCTATGACTCGCTTGAGTCCCGATGCGAGGGCTTTCTTGAGAATAGCCGGGTCCACTGTACAATATCAGCCGCTGCAAATGAGCCATATGAAAAGCAGGCTTGGACTCACGCTTGAGGTTACTGGGTTGGTCCTCAGCAAGCTTAGTGCTCTTGACCTCCACAGGAGCATCGGATTGGTGTGCTTCCCATGTCGATGTGCGGATAGGAGCAGACCAGCCCACGGCTTCGGCAGGCGCGTCTAGGAGCTCGAGCAGAGACTTGCCAGGACCCAATCCTGTGTCCGCCAGCTTCAATAGTGAGACACTGAAGCCCAGTCCGTTGAGACTGGTCAGGAAGGTTCCTTGAATGATTCGCACAGGCTTGATGTTGAAATCGTTCTTGAGCTGGCGGTATACTTCGTCGGTGATACCGGAGAGTTCGAGGGTACTGACGCCGCCCAAGTTGTTGATAAGCAGCACGAACTCATCGTCTGGCTGACGAGTCAGGAAAGCGCGGTCTGGGTCGTTGTGATCGAGGATTTGCGTGAGCATAGTCTTGATCACTTCTGGAAGAGAAAACTTCATCCGGTGGGACCCCGGTTCGTTGTGAATGCCCATTCCGACCTCCACTTCCCCATCAGGAATGGAATCCTCTGGGACTCCTCTACCAGGAATATGGACGTGCTCCAGCGAGGAACCCACAGACGCAAGGTTGGAGTTTGCGAATTGAGCGATGCGGTACACCTCTTCGAGCGATGCACTGAACGATGGTTAGCTCTCCCCCGAATCGCGCTGACTCTTCACTTACCCAGTCTCGGCCAAGGCTCCGACGATCTTCAAGATGAGGATACCACCACCGATACCGCGACGGCCAACTTTTCCGCCCTTCTTCCTGCCGACGCCCGCGTCATCGTTAATGGCAAAGAACTCAGTCTTGACTCCTGCAGCCCGCGCCTTCTCGGCAGCCATGCCGAAGTTGAGAACGTCCCCGGTGTAGTTCATAGGTATGATCAACACGCCCTTTTCATTGTCGACGCAGTTCATGGCAGCATGGCGAATCTGTTCGGCAGACGGAGAGGCGAAGATGCTACCAGCTACAGAGGCGGTCATGAGTCCATGACCGACATACCCCGCAAAGGCCGGTTCGTGACCAGAACCTCCACCTGAGATGATGGCCACCTTGGGTTTCCTGGATGCATCGGGGCGACGGAAAATAACCTTGTGTTTCGAATCAAATGCGAGCGATGGGTTTGTGAGTGTCAGGGAATGGAGAGCCGTCTGGACCAGATGATTCGGGTCGTCGAAGAAATGTTTGGCTGTAGCCAAATCGGTTAGCCCTTACAAGAACCGATTTTGGTGATTTGCGAAATGCGGATGTATGAAATGGGAATGGACACAAGAATCCTAGAAGAGAAGTAAGACGTACTCTGCATGATGTAAAATGTGGAGCGAGACAATCGCTAAATCCGGAGTTGCGCCGTGTTAATGTGGAGTCGATAACAGCTATGAAATGATAACGGCAAGAGACAACCCCTCGTCTGCTTTAAATAATCTTCCACAGCTCTCTCGCGTGGGATGGGTTCCACCGGACAAATTCTGTGTGATATTTCCCCTCAATGCGAAAGCCGCGGGATGACTGGAAGCGTCTGCGCCAGGGATGCGACGGGGATCTTTGATCTCGCGAGTCTCGGTTTGCAGTCCGTGAAAGGCGGGGAAAAGCGGAGTAGATATCCTGTGATCAACTCTCGACTGTCATCTGTCAGATGGATGCTCTCTTGGATGCCATAGACTAGACCATGCAGTTGAGACATCTTGATGAGGTATTCGTGTTGAACCAGTTGATCTCACAACGGTAGGGTGATGGTCGTCTGAGGTGCACTCACTGGAGTATATTCAGTCCTTTTCAGATATACACTGCTGTCTCTCCAACGGCAATGTTATATGGATGCTATGTTGTATACAGATGTTGCAGTTTGAGAGGACCAAGATCCATGACCGAGAAGAATCACTCAGAGGGGGAGACCAGTATATATGTATCCATCAAGGAGCGAACCTCTTTTGTTTTTGCCCCGTTTTTGCTGTTCACATGAGCAATTATTCCATCGCCGGTCAAGCAGGAATACTAGAGGTACTGTAAGGTACCACCACGGTTAGCCTTCCCTGAGTCTTGGGATCAAGAGTTACATAGCAGCACAGTCCACCCCATTGATCGTGGGGGAGACACAGCGTCCCAGCGGGAGCGCTTCGGCTTACCCCCTAGGGTAATTCCGGCAGCTGTCCAGCCATAATAAGATCCAGCCTATCTTGTGTAGCTTGAACATTATATCCTGATATATTCAGCACTCAGCGAATTCAATAATCAAGATTACGTGGCATCGAGCCTAACTCCCTTGCATCACTCCTCAGAGAGAAGGTGAGCCGGCAACTTGACCGAGGAGAGTATGTATGATATGAGACATGCAATTGAACATATCAAGATCATGGTCTTTGTCATGGTCATGAGACTTGAAGAAAAATGAGAGGCACACAGTCTAGTACGTATATTAGCTCCCCGCTGTCAGATCCTTGAATCCACAACTACATATCATTACCGCATTAGCGTAAGCATCATTTCTGACTATCTAGAACGAACTCGCGCCACGTGCCTTTCCAGAGCCTGAGTACTACCTAGTAGTACGTAGTACTGTAAGTGTAAGATGGTAAGATAGATAGGTGCCCCAAAGAACCGTGCCTACTCGGAAGGCCCCGAGTCCCGACGGTCACTGCTACTGTGGGGTCGGAGCTACTCCGGGTGTGTTCCAGACTTCCAGACTTTCCCGGCATCCTGGGTCTAGCCTAGGCTTTGGGAGCTTGGGAGCTATATCTGACAGAATACTATGACCAGAAGACAAAAGGAGTGTGAGAGCTGAGAGCATCAGGTCATAATGAATGTCATTGATGTAAGATCATAATGAGAGGTTAATGCTGGATAAAATGGTAGCAGCTGCTCTAGCAGCACAATGCAGTTGCTTCTTATGCGACATATTTGTACATATTGGGAGTGGTGTCCGTGTCTCGCTCCATGTAATCCTTCTCAATCAGTCTAGACAACCGTCAGTATTCATCACAGAGAAGCAAGAAACAGACCACTCACTTGTCAATATTGTTCTTGATCTCCGCTACGTCCAACACACCTCGGCTCCGCGTCGCCTTGATCACCTCCGCCACCAGTTCGGCGTGCGAAATCTGCTTGCGACTCTTCATGATCCGCACAATGGCCGCCTGCGTCTCAAGATGTCGGTCGGCCGCCACTCGCTCGTGCGTCTTCTTATTCTCCTCCTTAGTCTCCTTCAGTTGAATCTGGTTGATCTTGATCCGGAACTTCGGGTCCGTAAAGCCCGGATTGAACAAGAATTCATCGGCGGGGTTGACGTCTCGTCCCTTCGGCTTCTTAGTGAGCACCTTATACCTGGCACATGCGAGCGACTGCAGTGTGCGTTGGAGTTCCGGGTCGGCTGATCGAAGCAGTCAGTGACGGGTACAACCTATGATCTCGCTAGCAGAGTACTCACAAAGTTTCGTCTCTTCCTGGATCTGACGATAGCTCAGACTTCCACCCTCAGGAACATCGTTGAAAAGCAGGAGCACGATCGCTTGAAACGAGCTGACCACCAGCTCCTTCTGTCCGCGCGAAAAATTGGCCCGCAGCTGGCAGTGCGCCAGCTGGTGCTTCCAGTTAAGCTTCCGCCCGTTGTATTTGTTGTAGTAAAATGTCTCAAAGTCATCGATCGCTTCGGCAACAACCGGTGGAATCCGCACCTGCACATCGGGGTACGACGGCCATGCAGATGCTGAGAGCACGCTGACATTCAGATCGATTGGCAGTGGTTTCCTCCGCTCGCGCTGAATCGAGGCATACGCAGCCATCTCGTCTCGCGCTACCTCCATATCCTTGAACATGGACTCAAGATTGTGTGTAAATGTGGAACCGCATTCTGTTCAGAGTCAGCTTGCAATCTTACGCAAAGATGGTGCGTATGGAACCAACCGGTCTTGAGCCTTGCCAGCATGCTCTTCTCCGCATCGTCACTGGCGCTGCGGCCCATCAATAACCGACGAGCCAGGTCGTTCTTGTAGAAGGCCTCAAACACTGCTTTGCCATTGACGAATCGGAACAGATCCAGCACTTGATCCAGCTGTCGATTAATCTCAGCGTCCTCGTCGGCGAGCGGCACGTCCGCCATATTGCGCCCCGGAGGCAGCTTCCATCCACCTTTGAGCAGCCTGTCTACATACTTGGCGATCATCTCGCCGGTCTTGACGTTGTCTGTCCCGCCGGTAGATTCCGATTTCCGGCTCTTGTTCATAAAGGTCGCAAAAGCTTCGCGCAGGGCATGACCCAACTCCTCGTTGCGGTGGAACGAGTTGGCCCATGTATAGTCCAGCTGCGACTTGAAATCCAGCAAACTAACGACCATTTCCGCCTCCTTCTCCTCGTCAAAGACAATCTGCGAGCCTTCTTCCACAATATAATTCTTGAAAGCTGGCTTCAATTTCGTCCCAAGTTGCTTTCGCTCCAAAAGAGTGTAGAGCTTCTCCAGAGCAGTCTTGTTGCCAGTTCGAAGCAAGCCAAGGACGTCTTTTTCGTTCAGCAACACCGATTCTTGATCTGCTACCAAAACACGATCGAGGAGTTCAGACAGCTTCTGCTTGGTGCTCCTGTTCAAAGAGAATAGCTCGCACCGTTTGACCTCTCTTGCTATTAAATGATGGCTGTTCTCCACAAATGTGGCGAGATATCCAGAGGATTCTCGCTGAGCCCACGATGAAAAGAATCGCTTCGACTCGGAAAGAAGGAGAGGCTCAAAGGCTGTTGTGTAGACATCAAGTCCATGAAAGAGTTCAATAGCATTTCGGAGCAATGACGAATCTGCCATCATGACATGATCCTCGTTGCGGTCCGCTTCAACTAGGTCACAAGCCCCTTGTAGAATCTTCGGTTGTAATATAGGGTCAGAGAATATGTGATTCCGGAACTGAATCAACCCCATTTCACGGATGACTGGAAACTCTTTGGAATGAAGTAGGAAAGACTGATCGAGGTAGTAAAAGATCCACCGAATGGTGACCTGTAAATGCATCAGCCATCTGAAGACAAGCTCGATCGGGATGCAGGTTCAACATACCAATTTAGATTTCCAGGTGCTCCATGCGTCAATCACAGCCCGCAATGTATCCACGTTACTCCCATCAGCAGCCTTCGCCAGCAAATCGTCCCGCAGACTCCCAGACACATGCGCTCGGCATCGGTCCTGCAGTCGTTGGGTCAACACCACCGCTCTTCCCTGGCGACACACATTCTCCGCCCCCTTGTAGAGCTCCTCCAGTGAAATCTCGGGCTTTCCACCGCTGAATACGGCGCTCAGCGCTGCATCCAACTGTGCCCAGACCTTATCGAAGTACGAATCCTGATTCAGCCGCGACCCCGTCCGGAGATTCTTAACCACAAGCCTCTTTGCGCCAGTATGCGGGGTAAAATTACTCTGCCGCGACGACGTATTCGAGAAATGGGGCTTGACTGTCGTGCTGGCCGGGGAGCTCTGCGCAAAGGCCCCACCAGCCGTATGTTCCGAATTCGAAAAATTGTACATCTTGTCTGGCGGATGAAGCTCCTGTGACGAGACTGGGGCTCGGGAGTACGGTCCTGGCGATAACCGAGGACGTTTGTTCGTGGGAGGGGACTGCTGGGGATATCCCTTGCCGTGGGTATGGTTCCTGGATAAGAGCTCAGAGATCGACGCCTGCTGCTGCTGTTGCGAGTTCTGAGACCGAAATGTCGCCTCCTCTTGATCAGAAAGCTTCCTTTTGCCGATCGACTTGCGCTTACCGCTCCTCTGCTCGGGGGCGCCTCTCGAGTTCTGCTGCATCTACCCGGTTCGGTCCGAATGAACAGTCGAGAGAAGGGAGCGCTCAGCGTGACGAGGTTCAAAAATTCCTTGAAATCCAAAGTTCATTGCAAACCATTTGCTTTCTTGTTGAGCTGGAAGAGGCGATGTAGTGGGGCTGAACGACGGAAGGGAGATGGTGAGCACTGGGCAGCAAGGATGAAACGGGCACTCCGGAGCCATTTGAAGGTTAGCCGGAGATAAGATAATACGCCCGTGCGCTCTGCTCCTCTCCTGTAAGATGATGACATACCCGGGCATCAGCTACTACTGTATCTATTTAGATGCACTAGTCAATTTCAACTGATTGATTCTACTCAATTTCCATCCATGTCAGCGGTTTCGAGATTATTCTGTTTCTGGCAGCGAGCTCGGTAACCTTTCTTTCCCTCTGTCTACCTTACGGCCGAGTCCACAAATATAATCACAGATTGAAAACATAACAACTGACTTAGGACATCAATGGCTTCATTTTATATCAGATATCATCTATCTCTCTCAAATATGTCTAAGCAGATGCAACCGCCACATCGGATCTCCATTGTTTCCAATGCTTTTTGAACAAGGAGAATCTCGTGAAATCAACGCAACGCGCAAAAAAGCTCAATGTGCGTAGTAGGCATCGCATGTGTATCATGTCTTATAAGCAACGTCCGAGTTCGGGTATGGTACGCGAGCCGTATTTTTTGAGTCAAGTCTAGGAGAATAATGTCGGGCGAGATGGCTCCTTCACTTCCTCGTCCTCGTACTGGATACATATTAGCATCTGCAGCTGTTGTGGCCGGTTGAGTACATACCTCAAGGAAGTTGGTGGCGCTGATGAGCGTCATGTAGCACTTGGCCAACTCAGTCAACGCGCCGTGATGATCAGCAGCACCCACTCCCCCGATCTTGGCAAATCGCTTGAAGATACCGACCATGCTCTGTCTGTTTTCTGCCAGGAAAGCTCGCGTTTGCTCCATGATTTGCTCATTATGAAGACCCCGAGAGAAGACAGCTGAGATAATAACTCGCAGTACCGAGCCAAGAAGATCATAATATTTTCGAAGAGCATCAGGGTTGTCGATATCTGGCACCGTTAGGAGATTCTGGGCCTAGGAAAAAGACATGTACTTACCAATGCCTAGATCTGGGTCAGCAGCAAATAGCCGTGACTCGCGAACTGCCTGGAAGAGGCCAGTTTTCAGAACTTGAGTAGCCCCATTCTTGGTTTGGCAAAGCCGTTGAAGTAAAGACAGCAGCGACTCATAATATGACAACAATGCCGGTGTATCTGCTATGATATCAGCGTGTTTCTCAATTACATCAATTGTACCTTCATGACCTACCATCCGCTTGAGTGTTCTTGAGTTCGACAGGTAGCGCTCTGATGGCATCCAAGAAAAGACTCAGATAGTTCGATTGTGAGATCAACTCCGCCAGGGTCGAGTCTGTTTGTCGATCCAGAGAGGCGAGCAGATTGAGGAAGAGGAGGGCCGACACCCGACATGTTTCTTGCCCGGCGTATGCGTCATCACAGGTCGTCTCGATCAGATTTGAGCCCGCTGTTTTTATCACTTGCTGAGTGTGTTGCCTCAGATTCTGACTCACTGAATCGGCGGAGGCGATACGACTGATGTACTGGGACCCAATGTTGTAAAACGTCTCTCTCAACTGAACATTTCCACTTGCCAGAAAGATGCCTCTAATGCAAATCTGGAACAGCTGGTGCAGCTTTTCGTCTATGATATCCCCACTTCGCCGCGCCCCGTCTGAACTCGTAGCTGCGGACTCCAATCCCCCGATAAGAGTCTCGGCTAGTCGCGCAAGCTCGATTGCCTCCGGTAGGTCCTCCTCGATGGCTGCTTCAAGTTTAGGGAGGACCAACTGCATCGAATGCAAGATAAACGTTGGTTTTCGGCTACCCTCAATCTCTGAACAAGCCAGCATCGTTGTGATGAGCTCTGTCCATGATCGAAGTGCCACGTAACGGTTAAACGAGATTTGCCTTGCTTGATTCGTCGCACGAATGAATAATGTTAGGCTTTCAGCTTCGGCCGAGAACTGCTCTTCGTCCTGAGGCCGCAATTGCCCACTTGACAGCAACTCTTCCTTTCTGATTTGGATGAGCTCTGCGACCTCCGCTAAATTGTACAGAACAAGCGACTCGTCTGCTTGCGATTTCGCACACACGTCAAAGCCAATTCCATCAAGGAAGACTAATCTGGGCGGTGGAAATCGGTGGCTGAGATCCAGGTCGGCGAAATCAAAGAGGTCAAACACGGTGGGATTGAGTATCGTCTCCCCGGTCTCAGTGGTTGAGTTCCCGAGCAACGTCGAAAGGACCTCTGTCTGAAGGGTTTGCGAGCCAAGTTTGGCGGCCGAGCGAATCTCGGTCGCCGCGTAGGCATACAAGTAACTTCTAAAAAGTAAGAACTCAGCAAGAGCTGACGTCGACTCAGAGATCCAGAATTCCTCTTCCATGACAGTTAATCCATCAAAAGGAGTGTTTGGTCCGATTATAGGTTGGCTGGCAAACATGCTCAGTAGAAAGCGGCTGGAACGCATCTCAAGCAGTGAAAATGCGGACGCGATTTTTGAGGACCATAGATGTTTGAGAACTTCAAAGGCCATACGCCGTAGATGTACCATCCATGGCAGAATGTTCCCTTCTAGTGCATCGGGATAGCTTTGCAAGAACTCAATGATCGCATGTAGCAAGGACCTTCGGTTCGAGAACAGACCGTTCGGAGAAATATCCAGCATGGTTCCCACGCTACTGAACCCGAGGAGAAGATGAGCAATGGTCGGCCGATCTGTAATCATGCTGAGACAGCTATTTAGGAGTGCCAAAAGACTTTCCCTAATAATGTAGCCTGAGGACCGTGCACCAAGTTCCAACTCCCTCAAATCGGGTTGCATCTGAGACACCAGCGGTCGTGCAACGCTGTCAACGTCCACCTCTGTGCTTAAAACTTCAACTATCTTATTTGAGGATTGCCACTTCGATATTTCTGGTGATGACAACTTGTTCAACTTCCTGGAGCTTGACAATTTCTCCAAAAGTGCCATCGAAGTAACGGTAAGTTGCTCGTGACCCGCGCCGCAATAAAGGCTCAGAGCAGGTATGATCGACAAGTTGTTGAGGACGCTGTCCTCGAAGGCTGAGAGTGACGAATTAGCGACGGTAGTTCTGCTTCCACCCGCCTGAGACCTGATGGACGGCCGAACAATATGGAAGTAGGTCGATTGCAGATCCAACATCAGGTCCATGACTTCGAGGCTCTTGACCAGGCACTGAACAATAATAGAGTCAGACGCGGCGTTGGCAACCTCGGTGGCGTCTTGTTGAGCCGTTGCGAAGATTGCTTTGATAACATCTTCATTAAATAGCCACTCAGCTACACGCGCAAAAGGGTGAAGGCGGATATAGGTAATCAAGGATGAGGTTTTCAGACTAGAATCGGAGCTGATCGCGGGTTGACTCAGGACAGTGACGATATTCTCATTGAACGATTTCAGGCATGTAATGACGAAATTCAAGCAGTTGTAGGTCAAAAGGCGAGTTTGGCGCTCGCTTAGATCTGGAACCTTCCTCGAAAGAGCCTGACCCAAGACGAAGTCGATGTACGGCTCGATACCTGGCATGCGATAGGAGGATCCTAGGGATTCGGGGAACGGCAGGGACAGATGGTACTCTGCTGAGTCGGAGGTAGGGGAAGCGAGCGAGTAAATTAAGACGACAAAGGCATTGGCCTGATCAAAACTCTCGCCGATCTTCTGGAAAGCCTGCTGCTCGTGCCATACCAGTGGATTTGAGACTAGGGGTACTTTACCAAGGCCAGGGCCACTCATGGCGCCCCCGGAAATCCATTGGTCAAGAGTGAGCCACATCTCGTTGCCATTGACGGACGTTCTGTCGGTCATTAGAGCTGCAAGGGTTGTGAAAACGGTGGCCCTCAGATGGGTGGGTATCGGGCCGCTGCACAAGGTCAACAAGGTGCTAACAATGCTGAAAGATGGGTGGTGAAGCATCCACTCCCTTATGGAGCCGCTCTGCTTGCATAAATGACCCATTAGGCGGAGATAGCAGGTAAGCATGACAGGGCTTTCTGGCTCGCTCATGTCGACTGGTTCGGACTTTCGAGCCCTCAGGACTGATTGGGAAGTACTAGGCTTCTCAGTAACTCTCGTCGCGTACAACTGGAGTTCCGCAAACATCTGGGACCAATTCATGGAAGTGGATCGCTTGAACTTGGACGACAGAAATTTGTCCTCCTCGGTTAGAAACCGATGTGCAGCAGCGGCATTCTCCTCTCCATTAGAAATAGAACACAGCAACTCGCAAAACGCGCTCACTCTCGGAACGGTCTGTCTTTTAGAAGCCCACTGAAGGAAGCCATACAAATTGCCGTCCGGGTCAGCCCAAAATTCCTGAGCTGCGTCTGGTCGGTTTTCGAATGCGAAGGCTATGATCATGAGGAAAGACTCGAGGTGAGTGCGAGCTTCGACTAGGCCGCGATGGAGACTGGACGTCAAACCGTCCCTCAGGGCAGTGATCTGATCCAGACGTTGCATATCCTCCTCGGATTTTAGCCTCCGAACTGCATCTGGCATGTTGGCAATGCAAGACTCCACGAAGACCTCCAGATTCTCCATCAGCAGAGTCTTTAGAAATCCAGCACAGGGCTCGGATTCCAATTTGGCGAATGCGCTCTCCTTCAACAACAGGGCCACTAATTCGCGGCGAGCCGGATTACCCCATTCTTCGTTGTTCACACCTGAGCAAATAGCAAGCAAGAAGTCGAGTCCTCCATCATCCAGTGCCGTCATAAACATTTGAGTGTGCTCCTCTGCTTCTTTTTCAAGGTCAACCCCTTGAATAGGGGAGGACGGCCCATCGATATCCCAGCCAGTGTATACTGCAAGCCAAAGCGCGATGACAGCTGCGTGAAATGTCGGGATCGTCCAAGTTTGGCCATCTTTGGTAGAAGTGACCGCCGTGTGCAGGCTCCTCGCTTCTTTGTATGAATTAGACCGTTCCGGTGAGCCGTGTTGAACAAACGACGAGATCATAGCAGGGATGTAGTGAAGCAGCAGTCCATCAAATCTTTCAAGCTTCCTTAAGCGATTCAGGAGCACTCGAAGATCCTCGGGACTAGTATAAGGTCCTTTGAAGAAATAGCATAGAATTGCGCCTAGTGACTCGTGTTGTTGCTGCAGGCTGCTGCGTTGGTATTCAATAGCTTCCATGACATCGCGGTCCTCCACTTGGCCGACGATCGATGCCTTCTGAATCTGCTCCCCGAGGAGCAGCAGCCATCCCTCAATATCCTCCATAGACTTCATGCACTTCCGCGCAAAAAGCGACGCGTTCCGTAAAGGTCCAGTTTTAATCTCGACAACGAATGCCACCATATCTTGCATGAGAGCTTGCGTCACTTCCCGTTCGACCTCAAACGATTCTTGAAGAATCAGGCGTAAGCATTCAAGAAGGAAGTGCCGACGCTCATGAAAGCGCATAATTGCCGCGATCAGCGGAGGCCTATCCAGCATTTGAGCTTCTTCCTGCGCAGCAAAAAATAGAACCGCGGCCTCCAGTTCATCAATGTTGAGAGCATCCGCTAGTTGTAGTGCGCCTTGTTGAAAGTCTTGGTTGATTGAATATTCGACATCCTCAACGGTAATCTTCCCTGTAGCGCATTTGAGTAGAGTCAGCATTGCTCTTCAACATGCGAGTCCAGGCTTAATTGGTGCTGCAAGGAGGCATCCTGAGTTTACTGACCTGAGAGAACAGCCTGCCGACTTGTGTTGTTCTTTGAGGGTTTGTCCAAGAGTCTCTTGAAATCCTCAATGTGAGCTTCCAACTCAACACGAAGTCGTTCAATGTTGACAAACGACGAGTCTGAAAGAGCAGAAAGATCCTGGTACAGGCCTCGAAGACCAGCCAGGGTATCTCCGTCTTCCATCTCAAAGTCTGTGTGTGGATGAGCAAGGTGGATGAAGAAGGAAGCTATCGTGAGGCTTCTGTTTGTCTGGGCGGAGGACGCGGTCAAAATTCCGACCTAGAAAAGGCGGAGCTCACTTTTGCGCCCAGACAAAAATAACAAGCCAAACCAGAGCTAGATAGATCTACAGCACAGACCCGAGACAATAATAATCGATGATCCTCCGTCCTCCTTGACGCTGACGTCTGTCTACTCCGGTCGTCAGAATTCTCTCATCAAAATATTATGATAAAGAAAATTTGATTCCGGCGGATGTTTAACACCGTGCACTAGATGCCGATTGTGTGCAAATACAGATAGCCGCGCCATCCTGATGGCGCAGGTCACTCTGGACAGGGCCATTGCGCTTTTGTCCTCCGAGAGACTGAAAGAACGATCTGACAGCCTGGCAGGTTTGTTTACAGCTGAACTGTGGCATGGTAACTTTGCTGACCCTACCAGATCTGAAACACATTCTTCAGCAAAATAAAAGGAGTTCAAAGTTGTATGTAAGATTCCCAGTCAACTTATGAAACGGGTGTTATACATAGTTTAACTAACTGGATCATCTCATCAGAACCTCACTCAATGATAAAGCCTGCCATAAGATCTTCGAGTCCCTTTTCCGATTCATCTCCGTCGAGAGATCCTTGTATAACAAAGCGAGCTCCAAGGGAGCATCCGCCTCGCGGTTGTCCGCTTGTGCATCCGTCATTCGAACTGCTGTTGATGTCTTTCTGCGTAACCTGAGGACAAAGTCGATTCGGGCTATAGTCGACCACATAACCGAGATTCTACAGGTTCCTGGAGAGGGTCTGTGGGAGCATCTCGGTGCGGATTATCTGAAGTGCCTCACCACACTTTTGCGCTACCCTCCTCACCTCGAGCATTTGGCCGTCAATGAATGGGACAAGGTTCTGACTCTCTGCCTAAGAAGTATCGGTGCTGCAGAAGATGAGGATAGCCAGTCGAGTGACCGCAATGGTCATCCGGATACTTTGGATTCCTTTCTGGGTGCAAGCTCACGCTCAACACCATCACGAAGAACATCGACACTGGCTTTGCGGGAGAAGCAAAATGGCGATAAGAGAATTGTCGCGGAAGCAATAGTATGTATCCAGCTACTTACAGCGACCCCGACTGCCCCTGTGCAATCAGCCGCTGAGAAGGTCCTTCGCGGGCTTGGGACTTTCTTGAAGCTTTCGCCTATCGCTGGAAGTGAACATCAGGCTGCGTTCAATAGCATAAATACAGTTGCCATGAGAGTTATTTTTGACCAGTCTGAATCCGTTCGCATGTTCCTCTTGGATCTAATTCCAGTAATTCGACATCTGTGGTCTACCAAGCTTATGGGCCTGAAAGATGAGCTGCTCGTCACTATTATGCTTTGCACGATCATCCTGACGGATGTGACTCGCAGAGAACCGACAGAGTCCCTAAGTCTTTCAATTGAGAACCTATTGGACACACTGTACTCGGAATATACGAAACGGTCTGAGAAGGACATTCTGCAGATTGACGAGTTAATTTTCGGTCGAGCGAGCTTCACGCAGATCAATGATCTCACACTGCACCCTCGACTTGAAATGCCCAGGTCCGAGCACAACTGGACTGTCGTATGGGTCATGGCAAAGTTGATGATATTGTCAAAGGAACTGACCGCGCGGTTATCGCATCCAGCAGGCAGGGAAACAAGCAAGAAGCAACGGTTGAACTCGGCGTCGGACGAGGTCTTCCGAGACTCTGTTTTGTCATCGGGCAACAGGAGGGTATGTGCTCTGCAGCTGATTCCTGTACTTCTCCAGAGCCATCCCAGTATGGAGTCGAAAGTGTCACTACTTCAGCGCTTGACCCCCTGCATACTCGATGACAACAGTATCATAGCTTCCTGGACGATGGTAGCCATCTCAAGGTGAGCCTGTTTGAGACCAGTTGTTGATCGCATAGCTAAATATTTGTCACCGCAGCATCGCGAGCAGTGCTGATGCAGGCTCCCCGTCTCTGAAAAAGTATTGGCAACAGGCGTGGGACCTTACGTCTCGCGCCTCTATCTCGCAAAACACCTCCAGAGCCGCCTGCAACCTTATGAGTAGCATTCTGAAATTCGATCTTCTGGATTATTCCGTAGTCGCAGGCACCACAAGTTCAATGCTTACAACTATGAATTTGAATGCGCCATCTAGCATCTCAGATTCATCCTTGGAGCTGTGGGCGATCATAACCAGGCTGGGCGCACAGACGAACCCGGGTTCAGTCTCGAACGCTTCGAAACAGGTCTGCTCATGGTTACGAGAAGCTTGGATGATTGGTGCGTCTCCACCATGTCGTCTTTACGCGGATGCTTGATTGCTAACATTGTGACAGGCACGGTAACCGATCGAATGCAAACAGCGCAGGTCGCTGCTTTTGCACGCCCTCTGGATCTTCTCAATCTATTTCTTGCTTGTACCAACAGACAATTCGAGGTGCCCACCCATCAATTTCGAGGACCGTCTGGGCTCGTTGCAAAAGGCTGGCACTTTTACCGAAGTAACCGAGATCTGCTTAACTACCTCTTCCATGTTGATGGGATGCTGAGTTCGGCAAGCGCGCAAGGCAGAGATGATTGCATTCCTTTGCAACTCGCGACTCGGCATGACCCTAATGATGATATAGTACTCGATTTGTTGCAAGCGAAATCTGAAATGTTCTTGCAGGCATGGCGATCATTGTCTGACAGTAAATCACACCACGTGACTGTCGATATTGTTCAGATACTCGCTTCATTCTGCATAGTCGCTATCTTGTACACAGAATGCATCCTTGATCAATCACACACTCGGATAAAGGACCTGCGGGGCAATAGCGAGCGACTGTGGGACAGCCTCTGTTCATTTATGGCGTCCCGTGAGCTTGTCTTTGCGCAAGGTTGCCTGGAGCTTCTGTGCCCCTTCCTCTCCCAAGGAAACAGGGTTGGTTTCCAGAAATCGGTTGTTAATAGCAGTCTATACAGACTCGTGTCTCCCTTGAGTCGGATCCTGGAAAATCATCGACAAGACCAGAAGCGCTTGCTATCTTCTGATGAGGAAGAGCCAATGGATTTGGACGACCCGCTACTGCAGTCCAACGATCTTCTGGCCGAGAACATGTGTATCATCAACTCAAACCGTGAATCTGTCCCTCTACTTTATGATTCTGCCACTTTCCTGCGCTCAATGACTATCCGGCTCTCCATCTTCCAGATAGCCTACGGCTCTGTCGTCCAGCCCGAGCAATCAGCCAGTAATGCTCTGGTTGAGTACTTGACAGATATGGATGAAGCTGATCTATTGTCCGCACGAGGGTTCCTGCCCGAGGTTTATCAGGCATGTGCGGGCTATGAACGCACTTCCCTATTAGACTTATTGGAGGACATGGGCGAGAAATGTCTGCAAACATACCAACTGGAACGTTGCGAAAACTCTCAGATTCTGTGCATTCACATGATGAATAGCTTCGTCAAATCATGGACGACAGGCGATGGAGATCATCTCAGTGACTCGGCTTCAGATATCTACAATTGGTTTACCGATGTGTTATTGGCAAAGGGCAGGGCTTCTTCTCGAGTATTAATGGCCTTTTCCAGACTTGTGGAAGAAATATTCAGCACGAACCCCGTGTACACAAGCGGTCAATCCAACCCCTCGCCCAGGACAATTCTTTTCATGATCCTTCAGGAAAGTGATATCCTAACGAAGTACAACGTGGGCAATCTCGTTCCCAAATTGTTTAGGCACTTCCCACTGAAAGATCACGATGCGATCTTTGATGATATTTTGGAAAGCCTTCCCCGCGACCCTGACTGGACTGAAGGTATTGCGCTCCGTTTGTTCATATTGGCAGGGTTGGCATCACAGTGGCATACTTTACTTCGGAGGAGCATCTATCATATGTTCGAGACGCCGGCCCAGCTTCCTCACTCTCGGTGGCACGCTGAAAAATGCATACGACATGTTGCAGATGTCCTTGGACTCGAAGATGCACGACAATTATTCCGCCTTTTCTCCTCCCAGATCCTCTACACCTGGACTGAAAATCAATCAGTTACGTCAATGCCATTCAGCATATTTGGTTATGCTACCCTTGAGGATATGCTGAGCGATGTCCAAGATGAGATTGTAGGCCAGATCATGATGCGGGCCAATGAGCACGAGGCGAATGAGCTCTCAGCCCGCCTGGGAACTCCTTTCATAGAGCTCCTGGCGACATCTTTCTATAGGGCAGAGGCGTATAGCATAGCGCGAGACATCAGCACTCCTCCTGGACAGGGCGCTCAACCGAAAGGGGTTGAAAATCGATTGAAGAAGATCTTAGGCGCTGACCGTTTTGTGGATTTGGTTGACAAGCAATTTCCGCAAGTAATTGCAACGTTCTTTGGGACCCTAGATCAGTGTGAGCAGATCGAGAGGGCATTCTCCAAGCGACCCAATTTTCAAGAAGCTCTTGGTATCTTGAAATCCATCACTGCTAAGAGTTCCTCGAGGGAAGTACTTCCCCCAAATCAGCAACCTTCATTCAGAGCACGTTATCTTTTAGATGAGCTGGAATTCCTCTGTAAACGAAGCGGTTATGAACTCGAGACGATCTGGACTCCTACACTGGCATCTTACGTCTGCCGGACACTTCTGGAATCAATTCACCCCGCGCTTGGCTCTCTTCATGCCTGCTCCGTCATTCGCAAGATCAGAATTTTGATCAGTATTGCCGGCCCTGTCATGCTAAGAGACTATCCTTTCGAAATGCTCCTACACTCTCTTCGACCCTTTCTCACAGACATACATTGCTCCGAGGACGCATTGGGAATGTTCTGGTATCTCTTGGACGCTGGGAGGTCTTACTTGACTGAAAATCCTAGTTTCATGGCTGGCATCGCAGTGTCCACCTTGCTCTCTTTTCGAAAATTCTTGACCTCTACGGCAGCCACAATTCAGGAAAGCCAATCTTCGCAATCTGTTGCAGTTCTCACAATCGTTCAGCGCTTTCTTCAATGGTTCGAAGACTTCTTGAAGAGTTACCAGGCACCTAGTCTGAGCGCGGAAGCGCAGGCCTTCTTTCGGCGTCTGATGGAGTCTTCGCGCAAGATCACTGCCACAGGCGAAGAGTCGGATGGCACGGAAGAGTGTGATTTGCTTCTTGAAGTGATACAGGACCGCAATTCTAAAACGAGTCTGCTGAGCCAGTCAATATCCGATCACATCCTGTCTTTGCTTTGTGCAAGCTTCAAGAGCCCTCCCAACTACCATCAGGACCTTGTCGAAAGAGGGTATGACCCTATTGCAAATACGGTTGCTCTGTGTCAGACTCTCCAAGACTTCAGTCCTACAAAAGAGTACCGGCTGTGGGCTGCCCGGGTAATTGGACGCAATTTCGCTGCTACTGGCATGATCAGTGATGGTCTATTGAAAGAACAGCGGTCGACCTTATTTGAGCCTCGAATGGCTAAGTTGAACCTGGACATGTTCTGCCAGTCAAAAGCCAGGATATTACAGGTGCTTTGCAGTATGTTGCAGAATAGCAGCCCCCTGGAAGTTGGGCTTGTTGAACGGACCTTGCAGCTCATCGTCAGCAATCTTGCCGGCGCTCCGGGATTTGAGAATTATGGAGAGATAATACCTCCTTCCCTATTGAAGGCACTGGTTTGGAGTCCATATCAGTGTCCGTCAATACCCTTGCCGGCTTCTCAGGCTAAAAATCACGATAGCTTAGTTGGATGGAACCCTGGCATTCCGTCTGCTCACTGGGCTCGCAGCATTGGGCTTTTCTTGACAAAAGCCGCTCCCCGAGATCCTGTTATAGGACCGCTAGAAAACATCCTTCACGCCATACCTTCATTGGCAGTCCAGGTTCTGCCATACATTCTCCATGACGTTTTACTCGCGGAGCTTGAAGGTGAGGCGAATGTTCGACAAACCATTTCTGAGATCTTCAGGCAAGGTCTACAAGAAGCGGATGACCATTCCATCCCTCATGTCCGTCTCATCATCAACTGCCTTCTGTATCTTCGGAATCAACCGCGTCCTCAAGAAACAACGATAGTAGAACGTGATGAGTGGCTTGAAATCGATTTTGTACTGGCATCCAATGCTGCAAATAAATGCCGCTTACCCAAGACAGCACTACTGTTCCTCGAGATACAGGCCTCGCGGGTCGTGTCTGGATCTCGCCGCTCCTCGCTTGTGAAATACGAACCTCCCCCTGAACTCCTTCATGACATCTTTAGAAACGTGGATGATCCGGATCTCTTTTACGGCGTCCAGCAAAACTCGTCACTAGAGTCCGTCATGGAGACCTTGGAACATGAGAGCTCCGGGTTCAAAAATCTCCTTTTCCAGAGTGCCCAGTATGATAGCGAGATTCAGTTGTCGGGAGACGCGGACGCTCATGGTCTATTAAAAGCGCTCAACTCAACTAACCTGCAAGGAATTGCAAACTCATTGACCTCGACTCTTAATGGCTCAAAAACCTCGGTCTCGTTTGATAGCATGATGCAAGCTGCGATAGATCTGCGACAATGGGATCTACCAGTTTCACCATTGAATACCTCTCCGTCCGCTGCCCTCTTTAGAACGTTTCAAAGCCTGAACACTTCGAGATCTTTAGGTGATGTTTCGGATTCCGTCAATGAAAGCCTTCTGGCCATATTGGGCTCGCTAGGAAGCACGAGTCGCTCGGCTATGTCCTTCCGGGCAGCGATGAGAGACCTGGGAATTGTGACCGAGATAAGTGATGTCTTGAGCGCGAAGTCTCTCGAAGAGATAAGTGAAGAATGGCGGAAGCTCGCGGAAAGAAACTCTTGGTTGAAAACAACAAGGTAAATCCGAGGTCATCTGAATCCGCCTGAATGGAAATGCTAATTTTTGTAGTGTCCATGAGGTTGGAGAGATCCTAAAATGCCACGAGGCTTTGTTCTCCTCTATTAAGACAAGGGATTATCTCAAATCCGCCGTAGGACTAAGTGACCGAGACGCACATCTACTGGAAGTCAAGGTCATTCGCCAGTCACTTTCCATCACGAGAAGTCATGGTATACCACAGGCTTCATTGAAATCTGCAGTGCGGTTGTCCAAGCTTGCAAACGTGTGTGTGGTGCAGGGAATCAACGTCGAAGGAGCAACAAAATTCGATTTGGCCAACGTCCTATGGGACCAAGGGGAGATGGCAGCGTCGATTCGAATGCTTCAACAACTTGACAATCAAGGCGATCTACACAAGCAGGCAATTCCAATCAGCCGGCCGGAGCTTCTTGTGACCCTTGTGAGTGGAAACACATTTGCTTGGTGGTGACGTGGTTGCTAATCATTTCCAGGGCCATCATGTGGCGGAAGCACGCTTGGAAAAGCCAGAAGCTATCATTCAGGAGTACCTTGGCCCTGCAGTTAAGGAACTTAAGGGCCGTTCGGGGGCCGAAGAGGCCGGTAGAGTATACCACGGCTTCGCCATGTTCTGCGATCAGCAACTACAGAACCCTGACGGATTGGAGGACTTTAGACGGGTCGAGCAACTACGTAACCGCAAGGAAAAGGAAGTACTGGGTCTCGAAGAGATGATGAAGAATGCAGAGGGTAAAGAAAGGGAGGCTCTGAAGCACTACCGAACCAAGACAAAGCAGTGGTTCGACCTGGACGATCGAGAATATCAACGTCTGCGACGAAGTCGAGAGGCCTTCTTGCAACAATGCCTGGAAAACTATTTACTCTGTCTCAAAGAAAGCGACATCTATAACAACGACGCACTCCGTTTCTGTGCCTTGTGGCTTGACAAATCTGACAGTGAAATTGCAAATAAAGCTGTCTCCAAGTATCTCAACCAGGTGCCGAGTCGGAAATTCGCGCCACTGATGAACCAACTCACTTCCCGTCTCCAAGACACATCGGACGAGTTTCAGAACATGCTCTTTGCATTGATTTTCCGCATCTGCGTCGAGCATCCATTCCATGGCATGTACCAAATATTTGCCAGCAGCAAGTCCAAGGGTGGAAAGGACCCGTCAGCTTTGTCTCGTAATCGAGCGGCAAGCAGGCTGGTGGATTACCTGAAAAACGACAAACGGATTGGACCGACATGGGTTGCAGTGCATAACACGAATATCAATTACGTGCGATTCGCGATCGAGCGACTAGACGAGAAGTTAAAGAGTGGTGCGAAGGTGCCATTGAAGAAACTCCTGACGGGCCAACGCCTAGAGCAAGACGCTTCGACACAAAGGCTGCCGCCGCCTACGATGAAAATTGCCATTCGCGCTGATTGCGACTACAGTGATGTTCCCAAGCTTGTTCGGTATCATCCTGAATTCACGGTTGCATCTGGAGTGAGCGCACCGAAGATTGTCACCGCGGTAGCAACGGATGGTCACAAGTATAAGCAACTAGTAAGGCTTGCGTTCTACTCTTATCTTGGATTGTGATACTGAGGATAATTACAGTTCAAAGGAGGCAATGACGACCTACGACAGGACGCTATCATGGAACAAGTATTCGAGCAAGTGAGCAGTCTTCTCAAGGACCATCAGGCGACGCAGCAGCGGAAGCTGGGAATTCGAACATACAAGGTCCTACCGCTGACTTCGAATGCGGGAATCATTGAGTTTGTGCCGCACACCATCCCCCTGCATGACTACTTGATGCCGGCGCATCAGCGGTATTTCCCCAAGGACATGAAGCCCAATGTGTGCCGAAAACATATAGGCGACGTACAGACGCGCTCTCTTGAGCAACGAGTCAAGACATTCCGCCAGATTACGGAACATTTCCACCCGGTCATGCGGTACTTCTTCATGGAAAAGTTCAACAGTCCGGATGATTGGTTCGGCAAGAGGCTTGCATATACTCGGAGCACTGCGGCGATTTCCATTCTGGGGCATGTGCTTGGGCTTGGCGATCGGCATGGCCATAATATTTTGTTGGACGAAAGAACCGGAGAGGTCGTTCATATCGATTTGGGAGTGGCTTTCGAGCAAGGACGAGTCCTGCCAGTCCCTGAGGTGGTTCCTTTCCGACTGACACGCGATCTGGTCGACGGTATGGGCATCACGAAGACAGAGGGTGTCTTCCGGCGATGCTGCGAGTTCACCCTCGAGGCACTTCGACAGGAATCATACAGCATCATGACGATCCTGGATGTGCTTCGATATGACCCTCTGTACAGCTGGACACTATCTCCGCTACGGATGAAGAGAATGCAAGATGCTCAAGAAGCCGGTGATGGTCCCCCAATGATATCAGGCGCTGCGGAGGATCAACGATCAGCGAATGAACCCAGTGAAGCGGATCGCGCTCTGACGGTAGTGGCAAAGAAACTGAGCAAGACTCTCAGTGTCACAGCGACTGTCAATGAACTTATCCAGCAGGCAACTGACGAAAGGAACCTTGCTGTTCTCTATTGCGGTATGTCATTCAAATTTCTCTCCACCACGAGGGTTGACGGCTAACGATATTCCAGGCTGGGCCGCATATGCATAGGCATTCTGTGTAGCAAAGCGAATCCTTCCAGTTCATATTATTTATATTTTGTCGTCGAGACCCCTTCCTCTTCTTGAAGCTCCTGTGTGAATTCTGTCCTATCACTGTGCTTGATGAAATGCAGTAAATAACTATAACGCTTTCGGGCTTCCTTGACAGCCTGTGAGGAAGATGTACATAGCTAGAATAAGGTCATCTTCAATAGATCGCGAGTCTACAACTTTGCCAATATATGGTCCTGGGGCCTAAGAATGTAACTGGCCGTGTGAAGCCGCACTGAGCCAGATTTGCGACATTCTGAGTGGCCACATCTTCCCACTTCCGCCAGTGAGAAACATTTCAAGAATTGGCGTTTGCGCTTCGCGTGTCACCCGTATTTGTGCCTTTGAAGGTACAGATATTCACTGTTAAATTGCACTGAAAAACTGTCAAAAAAGGCTTGGCTTCATTTTTTCCCGAAGGGGTAAAACCACGCGCAACTTGCTGGCTCTTTAACCCAATAAGGCAAGTGGCATCGCGACTTGCACCGGGATTAAAAATAGCCACGCCCAAGCCTCCTAACTATAGGTTCGCAACAGACTTGTCACCATATCCCATGGCCTCGACCTGTTGAGAGTTCTTTTACTCCAGTATTTCTCAGCACTGCGTTCGTCAGCGGTGTTTTTTGGCTATAGTCTCGAGTCAACATGTCAACCGCAGCCCCCAACCGGGGTATCGTGGTCTTCTCGGGAGGAAGCGCTGCCAACAATCTCGTCGATGTTTTTAGCAGGATACGTGAGAATAAAGATTGCTTGTTAAGCTACATCATCCCCATCAGCGACAATGGAGGTTCCTCCTCTGAGCTGATCCGAATATTTGGCGGTCCTGGCATCGGTGATGTGAGAAGTAAGTCTCATACCTTCTCAAGAAAGATATTGTTACTAACAGTGCATACAGGCAGGCTGGTCCGTCTGATCCCTGACTCGCCTCCGAATTCAGAACGAGCAGCGATCAAGACCCTGTTCAACCACCGGCTCCCTTCGGACGCTGTCGCGGCCCACGGAGCATGGCAGTCAATCGTCGACGGTACTTCCGAGCTCTGGAAAACCATCACGCCCGCCAAGAAAGAGTTGATACGCTCCTTCTTCAACTTGCTGAACCTGGAGATCCTCAAGCGCGCACGACCGCCCTCGTCGACCTTTGACTTCACCTCGGCCAGCGTAGGCAATCTCTTCCTCACCGGCGCGCGCCTGTTCAGCGGCAGCTTCGAGAGCGCCATCTACCTCCTAGGAAGCATCTGCGGCGTGCAATCCGACCTCGTCCGCGTCATCCCAGCCATCAACTCCAACTTCTCCCACCACATCTCCGCCTCCCTCGCCGACGGCACCGTCATCGTCGGCCAGAACAGCATCTCCCACCCAAGCGAGGCAACCGCCCTCCAGCCCAGACCAGGCTGCAGACGACCCAGCCTCCTCCTCGCGGACGGCGACGGCACCTCCGACCTCGAGGACACAGAACCCCCCGACGCCTCCGACGCCAACTCCTACGAAGACGACCACCTCCCAGGCTCCCTCCCCACCCTCCGCAACAAAAACCTCCACTTCAGCAAATCGCCATCCGCCAACGAAGACCTCCCCGCCCGCATCACCCGCATCTGGTACATAAACCCCTACGGCCAGGAGATCCGGCCCCCCGCCAACCCCCGCGTGCTCGACTCCCTCCGCGACGCCCAGGCCATCATCTACTCCATCGGCTCCCTCTACACCTCCCTCATCCCCTCCCTCATCCTCCGCGGTGTCGGCCAGGCAATCGCCACCTCCCCCGCCCGCCACAAAATCCTCATCCTCAACGGCTCCCTGGACCGCGAAACAGGCCCGCCCTCGCAGCCCTTCACGGCGGTCGATTTCGTAGAGGCCATCACCCGCGCAGGAGAGGAGAGTCGGGGCCGGCCTGCGAGTGCTCACGCTCACTTGCCTTCTCCCCCGTATTCTTCTTATGTTACGCATCTTCTGCATCTTGAGGGGCCGGGGACGCCCCAGGTTGACCGCGAGCGTTTGGCGGAAATGGGCATCGAGACGCTCCGTCTATACGGGCGGAAGATTACGGTGTCTGCGCCGGACGGTGAGGAGGTTCCCTTGGGGATGAAGTATGATCCTACTGCCCTTGTGCAGGCCTTGGAGGTAGTGCTGGGTCGGAAAGGTGATGCGATGCTTCGCGGGGAAGGATTGAGTAGGAGGAATACATTAGATCCTGGGAGGAGAAGGGTAGAATAAAAGTCATAGATAAAGCAATACAATGATGGTCAAAGCGGCTCCAATATCATTCGGATTAGTGGCATTGAAGAGGAGTATTTACATGTATAGATTCATGATCGGTATATATCAGAGAAATAACAGACCGCCACCCCCGAATAGAATACAGAACCCAAACCTAACGTACCACTCGACCAGCCACTGCAACGCCATACCAATGCTCTTACAGACGTTCGTCAATGATAAAACATAATGGAAAGGTACATGATTAATGCATGGAAAGGAATACAGTGGTAGGAATGAAAGGAAAGAGAAGGACGGATCTCAGACTAAGGCCGGGCGGCCGGTCTGGGTTTCCATGTGTGACGGTTCATATTGAAATGGGGCTGGGGATGCCTGCTCCCCTGTGGTAGATGCCGGAAGTCGCGGTAGAGTCCAGAATCAATGTCCATCAAGACCGCTTTTTGAGGCTCCGCGGACGGGAAGTTGGTCGACCTAGCACCGTTGCGAACAGAGCGTGCACCTGAGGAGGTGGCAGACTTGGCCTTCGTCACCTCCTTGATGATCTCTCGAAGCTCTTTGTCGTCTTTGGTAATCTGAGCTTTGATGAAGGCAGGGTTCTTGGTGGCTTGAAGCGATGCCATCACAGACTCTCGTGGCGTGTAAGTGTACTTCTGAGGGGAAGGAGGCGAAACGGGGACTACTGAAGGATCCAGATATGCTTCTTTATCCTTGTCCAATAGTCGACTAATGTCCAAGCTCTCTCCATGCGGGATCTTGTGTGGATGAGAAGGAGTTACGCAGTCCATGTCCACCTCTTTACGCAGGACGTGATCGATATCGACGGCCGAAAAGTAGGCACAAGATTGAGGAAGATCGTCGATCCCAACTTGTTGCGAAAACATGGCGCGGGTCCAGACATTCGCCACCTGTAGGGCCATAGCAGCTCGATACTTGTCCTCTTCCTTGACAAGGTACCGGATTTCGTCGTGGACAGTGATTGCGAGACGAGCGTCTATGTTAAATCGTCGGATAAGATAGTCCATCGATACTATCAAAAGGTGGAGATAATCGACTCCAGATGACTGGATTGCCCAGTTAATTCGGGAAGTCATGAAACTGCCCTTGTTGATGAAGCGCCGCATGAGTGCCTCTGTAATCCCGGCGCCGAGCGCAGGCGTACGCGGTCTTTCTTGCTCGGCGAATTCCTCCAATTTGTTGAAGACAAAGGACTCGGTGCCTCCGCGCCAGAAAGGGTTCTCACTCAGAATACGACGAGTTGTGCGGGTGCCCTTGGTTTCCTTGTAGAGATTGGTGGCAACTTCTTGGGTCTCCTTTTCGGACATGGATGGATTGAACTGGCGAAGCAGTGTGGCAGCGAACTTGACCCCAGCACCGTAAATGCGCCCATAGTTAAAAACCTTGGCGTCATTACGCGAAATACCCAAGATCTTGGCTGTGCGCGAATGCATATCAGTCCCAGCAGCCTTGGAACCTTCTAATGTCATAAATCCAATGGCATTGCCCCCATGTAGTTGGAATTGAGCGTCCCCGACAAGACTAGCAATCCACAATTCCTGGGAGTCAACATCTGCACCAACGAAGACATAGCCTGGCGGAGCTTTGACCATGGCCTTGAGTTCAGAACCAACGCGGTTTGCCTTGGCGTTGCTGGCTGTTAGCCAAGTATTCTCCACTGCTCGACGGGTGATCGTGCCCATGGGTATGATTTGAGGAAGAATAAATCCTAGTCGGCTGGACTTTTCACCTGTAGACTTCTTGACCTGATCTTCGTAGACAACAATCTGACCCATGATTCTGTCACGGGCGCTGATCCAGTATGAGCAGGAGGCATTCATTTCCAGAGCTTCTTTGGCGAGCGCGTATTGCGATGAAAGCGTTCCCCGCTCAAAGTATTGCAGATAGCCCTTGGCTAAAGGGTTCACGCAACGTGCCTGTGGGCCATCCTTATGAGGGAGCTTGAAGTACACGTGCTTCCTGTCGTCATGCAAGTCCAGGTTCTTCTCTTCACTCATATCACAGAGAACCACAGGCTGGTTTTCGAATTTTTTGACCTGGTCTTTCGGAACTTTGAACGTCCATCCGAATTTATCGGACCATATCAGAGGGTAGCCGTCCCATGACAGCTTCAATAATATAGGAGCAATCCGGGTGCGCACAGTCAGGTTGATATCCGCTGCATTCGTAGGAAAGAGATCTTTGTACCATTGTGGCATGCCTGGTTTCTTCTGCCTGGCCGCGGGTCGCGGAGGATCACCCTTCTTCTTGCCCTTGACCATTTTTATTTCTTGGCCAGACCAGTCCAGCTGGCGCAACCAAGGGTCATTCATGTAGATATCCGGGCTCTCTTTGACCTTGAGAGCTTCGTCGCACAGTTCAAGTAGTCTCCGTTGCACATCGTCGACTCGTTGATGATATGTTGCTTCAGCGTTGGCAATATACTCTTGCCATGTTTGGTTGACAGGCAATATGACCGAGGAAAGATGGCGCAGAGCTCCGAAGCTGACAGGATGAGGACAGACCTCAAGGAAGTTGGGAAACACCTTCTTGTACACACGATGGGTGATGGCGACGTCTGCGGCACAGTAGTCCAGCAATTCTTCCAGCTTTCCCAGGATCTGATCCCTGTTCAGTTCGCCAAAATAGTCTCTTTGCGACTTGTCGATCGTAACGTCGCAATGAAACTTGGCTACATCGCGCAACGAATTCACCGAGCTCCTTCCTACCCACAACTCCTCCTCTTCTTCGCTCAGCATTTTGCTTTCGAGCAACGCAGCCAGCTCGACAGAGTTGCTCTCGTTTGCAATCTTGTCTCTCAGATCCTTATTCTTCTTATGACGCATCCATGTGGGTCTCTGCTGCGAGCACATCCCGTTGACAGCGACGTGAAGTGACATGGTATCGAGGAAAAAGTTGCGAGTCTGTTCCATTCCATACTCCTCGAGGACGCGCGCGCGGTCATACCCAATGTTGTGTCCAACGACGATCCGCGGTTGCTTTATATCCCCCAAAGGTATGAGTTGAACTTCATTCTCGGACTCACCGAGCACCCAGGGCGAAAGCCATGCATACCAGGCTGTAGGGCTTACAGCGCAAGCCATAACGGCAAAGGAGTGTTCTTTGTACATGACCTCGGTGTCAAAGGTAAGCATCGACTCATTTGGTGCGTCCACAGGCTCCCAAGTCCCGTCAGAGTTGTATTTGGTCCATCCGCTCCGCTTGACCCATTCGCGCGGCTTCTGCGGCGAGTTGACGGTTGTATAGCTTTTCGCATATGTTAAGTAGGGCTCGGATGCATCCATTCCCAGTTTGAAGAAGTGCTCGTCCATCGTTTGTCCCTGGAGGGCGGGCATGTCGAAGGCGATAGGTTCCGCGGCATCCTGAGATTTTCCTAGCAGATCGTGTCTTGAAAGGTGTTCCTTCGATAGTTCAACCAGCACCGGATCGGGCGATCTTGCTTGATTCGGAAATATTTGAGAATAGACATGGTCGCTCAGCTGTTGGACTCCGATCTCATTGAACCTAGGCAACGCGGGGACTGCAAGATTAGCATATGTATTTTCATTTTTTCTCTACTTGCGCCGGGCAGTATGAGGATAGAAGTACCTGAAAGCGATCGACGGCGTGGCGTTTCAACACCATTTCCCGATGAAGGCTCCGAAATGAACGATCTAACCAGCAGTAGCAGAGGTCGCTGCCGGTGGAAGCGTGGCGAGCGCAACCTCTGGGAGCAAGGACGTAGAACATCCCTGCAACGGGGAGCGATCGCACTATTTAAAAGCATTCTAAATCATGAAACTCGGTCAAGGTTACCCCCATGACATGGTATATAGGGTCGCGCAGCCAATGCTGCGTAGAAATAGCGTGTCTAGTGAGACGTTGTTTCGAGATGAGTCGATCCCGATACACACTCCTACAGAGATTCCAGACTTTCCTATCGCGGTAAGGTAAGCCCGTCGTCATGCCTCTCGGAGATCGGAATAGAGATGATCCTTTGAACATTGACCGCCTGCCCTTATGGCTCTATCCTTATCATCAGGTGATATTTCGCGATAAAACTGGCGGCAGTTCATCGCCACTGTCTTCCCCTCCAAAGCCTCATAGCAGCCACACCTTGACATATTATCTCGCCGCGAAGTCTTCCTTGTGAATTGGGAAGCAATCCTCAGCGTTCATTAGCGAATCCCACTCCTCTATGGCTTCGCTCACGCGGAGTATCGGACTCGTACTAAACTACTCCGCGTCATATCTCAGGCGCTTACCACTTGCGGATAAAACTCCCATCTGCTGCGGATATATTTGATTACGCTGCAGGATCCGCCAAGCATCGAGACACTTTTCAGAAAATGGACCGGAGATATTCATTCACACGCAGGCCGTCATATCAAGTAGAAGCTTCCCATGCTCGTCGGAGTCGTTCCACCAGCTCCTTTTCCGTGGAGCCTTCAGATCGAGACCAGCATGCGCGAAAGCGTCGCCGCGTGAGCCATGTCGAGACAGCAGGTGTTGCGGAATCAGCAGATCATTCGGACACCTCAACTGCTTCCTCTACCTCCACAGCTAATCCGGTACCGCACGAGAGAGACGTTGAAGCTATCGAGCAGATTGATTTGACAGAAGTGGAGGGCTCGGGTGCGCTTGCAAAAGCGTTGGCGAAACAGCGAGAAGATGCTGTCAGGGCACAAGAATCTTTGCATCAAGGATCCGGTCGTTCCATTCTGACATCATATAAATGTCCTGTGTGTATGGATACCCCAGTCGATGCCACCAGCACTGTATGCGGTACGTATTGCCGGTGTGTAACACAAGGAACACATATTGACGGATTCAGGGCATCTCTTCTGTCACAAATGCATAATGGATACACTGAAATTTAGCGAAGAGCAGCGGTCGGACGGATCAGGGAAAGGCCCTCGGGGCACTTGTCCTGTCTGTCGAAAGCCTTTAGCACGGACAGATGCACCAGTACCCAGAAGGAATCTAGTCCCACTGCAACTGAAACTCGTCACAAAACGGAGGAACCAGGCGACGACGGAAGACACATAAATCACCGGGTCGAGTTGTTCATGTGCATTTAGGAGCCGGCATAGGAGTTAGACTATGGTTTTTGAGCGGGCCAGATTGCATTGGGATGAGCGATTACGGCGTTTAGCAGGCATTGTTGCATACATTGAATCATTTTCCTTCAAGGACTTGTTAATGGATGGCCTTAGTGACAACTGGACATAATAATAGAACTAACAATCCGAGTGGTTAATTGACCGAGCAGAGTGTGACGGCCGCAACTTTCTCGTGGACTGACGGCCTGCCAATTCATAGCTTATTTCCATGTGTGCCCCTGAATCTGTTCTATACGGTGTGCCCTCGTAGAGTGATGGCGCTCATCAACTATCAAGGTCGGGAAAGGATTGACATTCCGCTGTTCAGGATGACGTATTAACGGAGACTACTGTAGTCCTGTTCGTGATGTACTTGAACTAAGCTAGTTAAGCATCACAGTTATAAAACTCAGGCCTCCCTTCTGAATTTCTTCTCTTCTGTTGCTATGACCAGTTAACTAGATATGTTATTTGCCAGTTGCCAAGAGGTATCCCAGTGTGTCACCTAACCGCACCGCATCCGTGGATGAAACGGTGAACCTTGACCATATTGGTCGAACCTCAAGGAGCACCTCCAGCCATCGAAGCTCGCCATCCATGGCTTCCTTTATACTTCATCTTACTTGTACAATTGTTTAGTTCCGTCTAGAGCTTCTTCTCTCGTTGTCCACAGAAGCAGATCCAAGCGCATCCAACGAAGTCAAAATCCCGCGATGAACTCTCCCCATGGGCCCTCCTGCATCTTGATGAGGTGCTCACAGTTTCGCATTGCTCTGACCTGGGACGGAAAGTTATTTCCATAATATATTCGAAACCATTTCTTTGATTGTGCACTTCGCTTCCATACCCTTGCGCGATTACTCCATCAACTTTTTTCGACCAAGCCTTATCCAGCTTCATGCGACAAGGATGTTCTTGGTTTGAAAGCCTCTACCTCACGCACAAACCATCATAGCCGGTCGTCACCATGAGCGTTCACTCACTCGATCATGCGCGGACGATTGAGCTGCCACCTAGCGCTCTCGATGAAAGAGATATCGAGGCAAACCCGCGGGCACCTAACGCACCGACGTCACCCATTTCCACTCCCGCGAAGGGAACGGCTCCTCGTTCGCCTGAAACATTCACTTCTGCGGCTCGAATCGCATCGCATGACACGGTCAAACATCGCGTGCGACGCTCCAACACAGCCCGCTCTTATCATCCCGACAGCGTTGCCCATGATCCCAATTGGCAACCTGGAACAGAACCAGGCATTGACCCGAACAAACCTCCTCCCCCCTACGGCGCCGATTGGGCACCTCATATACCTGCCGAATTACACAGGAGGTGCGAGATAATTGTGGTGGACTTTTCGCAACATGAAATGCGGCAGTACGAGCTGGACAATGACACGCTGGAATCGTTCCTCGAGCGAGAGAAGGAGCCCTGGGTACAATGCAGGTGGATCAATGTCAATGGGCTGAGCTGGGATGTCATCAGGATCTTGGGAAAACATAAGGGTCTCCACAGACTTGCAATTGAGGACATGATCGCCACGTCAAACCGTACGAAGGCGGACTGGTATTCGGATCATGCTTATATCGTGCTCACCTTGCAGAAGCTGGTAAAGCTCAGGGAGGAGTCTAGCAGTGACTCTGAAGAGGAAGAAGAAGACGGACGAAGCTCGTTCGCACGCGACCGCAGAAGTTCGACATCAAGCGGCAAGACCCATTCACTGAAGCGACCAACCAAAAGATCCCTCATTATGGCCGCATTGAAAGATCTCTTCACATTTCGGTCCCCGAAGGAGTCAGACGACACATATGCTAGGGGGATGAGCGCTCGCCCTTCATCGGGGAGAGCGTCTCCGAAAACCCAGTTCAATCTGGGTGACATCAGTGCAGGGCCCGCGGCGCGCAGCATTCAGCGCTTCCGCGGGGGCCCAAACGAGGACAGGATCGCGTTCATGGAACGCCACGCCGTTCTAGCATCGAAGGGTCTGAGTGTCACGCTCGAACAGGTTTCGCTATTCTTGCATGCAGATAATACGGTCACCTCGTTCTTTGAGACGAGTGCCGACGACATTGAGGCGCCTATTGTTCGTCGCCTCAGTTCACCAGAGACGATTTTGCGTCAGTCCTGCGATGCCAGCATGCTCTTGCAGGCTATACTGGACGCCATAATTGACCTGGCCATTCCGGTGACGAGTGCCTATCAAGACGCAATCGGTGACCTGGAACTCGAAGTTCTCACGGATCCCGACGTGGATCAATCCAAAAGCTTGTATATACTAACGTCCGAGATTGCTGTTTTGAGAAGCTCCATGCAGCCGATTGTGACAGTTATCAACGCGCTCCGTGATCATCGCTCAGAGCCCATCAGCACCCCCGGCTTCGGCCTCAAGCAACTCGGCACCGCAACGCCACTCTCAATGTCAGGCTTCAACTTCTCAGAAGCTCCACCTCAGGTCGGTGTAGCCACGCCGAATCTCAAGAGCTTGGGTGGATCGAGTGTTTCCATCAGCCACATGTGTCATACGTACCTAGGTGATGCGCTGGACCATTGTATAACTATCGTGGAGACATACGATCAAATGAGACGTGCTGCCGATAACATGATCGATTTGATATTCAACACAATCGGTAATATCCCTGCGAGGACGAGTTGAGCTTCGTGCGCTGACCGCTTATAGGAGCCTATCAGAACGAAAGCATGAAGCAGCTGACACTTGTGACATGCTTCTATCTGCCATTGACATTCTTGACTGTTCGTCGAACTTGCGCCTGTTTGAGGAAGTCACTGTGTACTAACAGCAAGCTAGGGTTACTTTGGGATGAACTTTGAGCACTTTGCTGCAATCAAGCATAGCGATGCGTACGTTTCATTCAGTTCATCTCAAAACATACTAACTTCTTTAAAAAAAATACTTCTGGATGATCGCAGTCCCTTTCGTCTTCGCAACAACTATTTTCTTGATGTAAGTGACCTTCATCCTTGAGACAGGAATGACGCTAATACTTTGACAACAGGCGCGACAAGATTCAGCGCTACGCGGTGCTGCTCGCCCAGAGACGATTGATCACCAGCTCGAGGAAGCAGAGACGGGAACGAAGGGCCACGAAACGAGCTTGAGATATATCGAGCAATGGGCATAGCGTATATATGAAGACTTCGTCCGGTTCCTGTTGGGAGGATAAAATCTATAGTACATACGAGACTATATACACGGTGGAAATAGTTCTATTCATATTGGTACACAAATGTACAAACGAGTCATCCCGATGAGAAGCACGCATGTTAGAGAGACTTCCGGTTAAACGCCAAGTAAGCCTTCCAGGGCAGCCTCCAATCAGACCTCAGCAGCTCCGGCCGGAAGATATCAAAATCGACCTTCTCCAACCTATCCAGCCAGAGTCGCGTGCTCACCGCAGGCATGAAGACACCAAAAGCCCGATTCAGTTCGTCCAAAGGCGACTCCCTGCCCACCCCATGTTCCGGCAGGTACTCATGCCCCTCCTCACCGGCATGCTCAAAGTCATGCCCTACATCCTGACCTGCGCGGAGATTGCTCAGCATCTGCTGCACGGTGATCAGATGATCGCTCGCGCGCGTCGCAACTGTGAAGACGGCATCACGCAGTCCCGGTGCCTCGCCGCCCATCCGGAAGACGTCTTCCTCCTTGACGCCCGCCTGCGCCATGATGTCCAGCGGCAGCATCACGGCGCCGTGCTTCGTTCCTCCGAAGGTGCCCGAGGCAGGCTGCGTGGGCGACTGGGCCTGAGGAGGCGGGAACGCAACCAGCGGCAGGCCGCGGAGGACGGCAGCGATACCCGCCGCTTTGCCGATGTGCGATGCGACGTGGTCGGCCGTGATGGAGGTCATGGGCAGCGAGGACAGCGTCAGGTAGAGCAGGGTCGAGTAGGTGTTTTCAGCGTAGGTCTCCAGCGCGGCGATGGTGGGATACGGGTCGTTTGTGAGGGTTTGCTCGCGCGCGGTGATCATCTTGTTCAGCCAGGCTTTGCTGATGCGGGCTTGGCCTTGTGTGCGCTCGTTGAGGTCGGATATTGCGGACGCCAGGAGGATGGCGATGGGTTCCTTGGGTGGTGAGCCGGCGAGGATCTTCGTGACGGCGTCGCGCCAGAATTGCAGCCGCATTAGTCCAATTGTGTAAGAGGAGGTGGTTTCGGGGATCATGGAGAGGGTGACATTGAGGGCTCGTAGGGCAAGGTAGAAGGTTTGCGATTTCTGCGGGATGAACGTGCTGAGTGTGTAGGACGGCCGATCATATTTTCTATATGCTGCAGATGAGTTTCCGTTCGCCTAGAGAAAGAGAGAAGGGCTTCGTACAAAAGGAGATCCGAGCAGTACTTCCGCGCAGCTTGGACTTCTGCTTCAGCTGCGCCAGAGACCAGACTGGCGGCTGGTGCTGATCGAGTGAGATGCCTCCGTTGCTGTGGTTGTACTCTAATCTGGGAAATGCGACATGATCGTGCGCTTGCACGACATGCGCGGGCAATTTCCTCTAGCAATGACATGTATATGACGGTTTCGAACCCAGGCGTTTCTGCTTCAGACGATTGCTGGCATGCACATTAGTTGGATCTTCTGGATGTCTTGTCAGCTTCCAATGTCTCATCGATGGCAGACCCTGAGTTCGCAACATACCGAGCA
>JAABUG020109089.1:0-35579 GCA_011319215.2 Scortechinia acanthostroma
CTAAAATAACGGGCTGATTGGTCGCATTCCATAGGAAATATCCCCATGATGAAAATGACGATGCGCTGGTACGGCCCTGATGATCCGGTTAGCTTGCAAAATATCCTTCAAGTACCTGCTATGACAGGGATCGTGAGCGCCCTCCACGACTTAAAACCCGGTGAGGTTTTGACAGTTGATCAGCTCCAAGAACGCAAAAGTCTTATCGAGTCGATGGGTTTGCAGTGGCTGGTCATAGAGAGTATTCCTGTCCACGAATCGATCAAGCTCGGCAATCCTGAGCGTGACGAACTCCTCGCGAATTACTGCCAGAGCATCCGTAATATGGGGCGAGTAGGCATTCCGGTACTCTGCTATAACTTCATGCCGGTCTTTGACTGGACGCGTACCAATCTCGCACTGCCCAACCCGGATGGATCAACAGGTTTGAGTTTCGCTCAGGAGGATCTCGGGAAAATTGACCTGAGCCATGGCACGCGTGATCTACCGGGGTGGGGCGATAGTTATACCGTCGAAGAACTCCGCCAACTGCTGGCCGACTATCAGCAGGTGGATGAGGCAAAACTGTTCGAAAATTTGGCGTACTTCTTACGAAAGGTTGTTCCGGTAGCCGAAGAAGCCGGTGTGTTGATGGCCATTCACCCCGACGATCCCCCTTGGTCAATCTTCGGTTTACCCCGTATTGTCCGTAATGCCGAGACGTTGCGGGCATTATTCGAAGTGGTTAATAGTCCGCACAACGGCTTGACGTTTTGTACCGGCTCGCTGGGCGCGTCAGCCGAAAATGATCTGCCTGCGATGGTTCGGCAGTTTGGTCACCGTATCAACTTTGTCCATGCCCGAAACGTGAAGCGCACCGCCTCGCACGACTTCCATGAGAGTAAACATCCGTCCGAGTTCGGTAGTGTAGATATGTTTGAAGTCATGCGTGCCTTGCATGACGTCGGTTTCAACGGGCCAATTCGCCCTGATCATGGGCGTATGATTTGGGGCGAACAAGGCCGCCCCGGCTATGGCTTGTATGATCGTGCGCTCGGTGCAACCTACCTCTATGGCTTGATAGAAGCGATTGATCGCATGGCGTAAGTTGCTTACGCGAACTGGGCCGCCAACTCGCGAATATGCTCCGGTGTGGTGCGGCAGCAGCCCCCGATGACCGTTGCCCCTGCCTCGTACCACAGTCGGGCATCGTTGGCGAAGGCTTCGCAGGTATCCTCGCCGCTCCATGATTTGGTATTGGGATCATACGTTTCGCCGGAGTTAGGGTACGTCAAAATGGGTTTATCCGTCGCGGCGTGCATGGCGCGAATCAAATCAGGAATGTAACGTGGTGCGGTGCAGTTAATACCAACCGCCGCTACCTGCGGATGTTGACCGATCTCCGCCGCGCACTCGGCGATGGACTCGCCATGATTGGTGAATTGTCCGTCGCGGGCACTAAAGCTAATCCACGCCGTAATGTCTGGGAATTCGTCGAGCAGGCGGACGATGGCTTGTGCTTCAAGGAGGCAAGGGATGGTTTCGCAGGCCAACATATCCGCGCCGGAGTCTGCCAGAACCGACATACGTGGACGGTGGAAATCCATTAACTGTTCGAGGGTGAGGCCGTAATCACCACGATATTCCGAGCCGTCGGCCAAATACGCACCATAAGGCCCAACCGAGGCGGCCACAAATGGGCGAGCGCGTCCGGCATGATTAGCAGGATTAGCCCAAAACGCATCGCGTGCTTCGATCGCTAATTGAACCGAGAGGCGCATCAAGCCAGCCGCCGCTTCATGGCTCAAACCACGTCGCGCGAAACCGTCAAAGGTGGCTTGATAACTGGCAGTCGTGGCGCAGTCCGCCCCAGCCGCGAAGTAATCCGCATGAACCTCGCGAATAAGTTGAGGGGTTTCCATCAACACCTTGGCCGACCACAACGGATCGCGCAGATCCGCACCACGCCGTTCGAGTTCGGTGGCCAGTGCGCCATCCAAGACAACAATCGGCTGGGTTTCGAGCAAGGTGGCAATCGGGTTGAGCATAGGATAATCCTTGTGGTTGAGCGGCTATTTATCGGATGATGGTAGAATGCAGAAACGTACTGTGTAAAGGGTTAGGATGCAAGTATGGCAAAGCTCAAACTGGATTTGCACGACATCTATAACAAAGGCGACAAGATCGACGCCGAGTTGAACCGCATTGTACAAGAAGCCGTCGAGAAAAAGATCGAACTGGTGGAGATTATCCCCGGTAAAGGCAGTGGTGCACTCAAGAAAAAGGTGTTGCGCTTCCTCGACCAGAAACATATCCGCGCCTTATATCATCGCGTCGAGAAAGATGATAAAAACTTCGGGCGCATCTTCATCCACTTCCGCTTCTAAGGTGTATATTTAGCCGTTCCTGAGCAAAGCCTATCGTTATCTCTTTGGACAAACGGTGCTGCGGGCAGTTCGGGATAATCGCGTTAAAATGATCATTGTCAATGTAGTGACGGAGACCATCATCCAATGGATCGAGTAGCCGATTTGACAAGTGTTATTCAACAGCAGGTTCGGAGTTATGCGGTCCCGGCCTATAAAGCCAATACCTACTATGTTGGGGATGAGAAGCAGCAGATTTATACCGTTGTGGTTGTTCCTGATGATAATTACCCCACTCCCACTAAAGCGGGAATAACGGTGATGGCTCGTATCGTGGATGGACGTGTCATTATCGACCAAGACATTACCGACCTCTATACGAGGAATTGATGGCGGCAGGGATTCCCCGTGAGCAGATTGTTCTGGCCTACGCCGGTGAAAAGCTGCCCGAAGCGGATCAGTAAGAAGGTTTCAGTCAATAATCACTCACCTATTACCTGAACACGTTAAAGCCTATTTTCTCTGAAGCAGGTGTAGCATGAAAAAAGCTGTGCTACTTGATCACTGCTTTCTGGAGGCTAATCGTGTTCGATCCGATGCGTGAGATTCATAATGTCACGACGCTGATTGTGACGGTGGTGACGACGCCCTTTATCCTGATTTTGACTGTCTTGAACATTAACTTTATTCGCTCGGCGCGGAAAGCCAGTTCCAGCAAAAATTGGCCAACGACCAGCGGCTTGATCCTCTCCTCGGATGTGGCGTCGTATCGGAGACGTGATTCCAACGGTACGCACACCACCATCTATGAGCCGAAAATCGTTTACCTGTATACCGTGGAAGGGCAGCAGTATCGAAGTTCGCAGTTGAGCTATAGTAGTATCGAGGGAACGAGCGCCTCCAGTTGGGCAGAGGAGATCGTGGCGCGCTATCAGCCGGGAAATAGTGCCGAAGTGTATTATAATTCATCTAAACCTTCTGACGCCGTCCTCGAACCGTCGGGAGGTGGATTGAGTAGTCTTCTGGTCTTGATATTAGGCGGTGTTGAATTATTCCTGATCGTGCTACTGGTCTTGGCATGGACAGGGCATTTGGATTAATTCAGCCCACAGGTTAAGGATGATACCCATTGGCAGAACCTATTCGTGTCCTGCACTTCGCCGATATTCACGTCGGCATGGAAAACTACGGCAAGTCTGATCCCAAAACAGGCCTGAGCAGCCGTGTGGTGGATTTCCTGCATCGTCTGGATGAGATGATTGACTTCGCACGGCAAGGCGATGTTGATCTGGTGATTTTCGCGGGTGACGCCTTCAAAACCCGCGCGCCCAATCCGACCTATCAACGCGAGTTTGCGCACCGCGTCCGTGACCTCTCCGAACTCGCGCCGGTTATTATGTTAGTGGGCAACCATGATCTACCGCCGACCATGCTCAAGGCCAGCAGCATCGAGATTTATGATACGCTGCGCGTGCCGAATGTGCGTGTGGCCGCTGATTACGAAGTCTTCACCATCGAGACCAAACGTGGGCCGGTGGTCGTGGGCACAGCGCCGTATCCGATCCGTTCGCGCTTGTTGGAAGACAGCCGTACGGGTGGATTAACCATCGCCCAGACGGATGAACTCCTTCAGCAGCAGCTCACCGAGATATTAGAAGATATGGCCAAGCAGGCTGATCAATATGATATGCCGCGCATCCTCACCGGACATTTCAGCGTCACCGGCGCCGTGTTTGGCAGCGAACGCGGGATTATGCTCGGTCGTGATATTCAAGTGCTGCTGTCATCACTCGCCGATTCCCGTTGGGATTATGTCGCGCTAGGGCATATTCACAAGCATCAGGATTTGACCAAAGGTCAGGAAGGCTTGCCGCCCGTAGTTTACAGCGGCAGCATGGAACGCATTGACTTCGGTGAAGAAGGCGACCCGAAAGGCTTTTGCTGGGTTGAGCTTTCGCGTGGAGAAGCCAAGTGGCGCTTCGAGACATTGCCTGCGCGTCCGTTCGTGACTTTAACCGCTGATTTACGTGCTTCTGCCAATCCAACCGATCAAGTCCTCAAACTCATCAAGAAGCATGATCTTCAAGAGGCAATTGTCCGCTTGAGTGTTCAACTCTCGCCCGAAACCGAAACTTTACTCAACGAAGCCATCATCCGCGACGAACTCAAACACGCGGGCATCAGTCAGATGGCCGCCATCCGCAAGCAGGTTGAACAGCCGGTTCGCGCACGTTTGGGCGGCAGTCCCGAAGGCTTGACACAAACGCAACTCCTCGAACGCTATCTACTTAGTAGAGAAATATCGCTGGAACGCCGGTCCGAATTAATGGAAGCCGCTGAGCAAATTTTTGACGGTCGCCCCGCTGATTAACTCCCTTTACACTCGGCTCAAAAACAAGCCTATTTTCAGTCAAATAGGCTTGTAGAAAAACTAAGAATTCCTGAAATTCGCATAGAATATTGATTCTTAACGGATGTGGAAGTTCGTTGTGCCTATACTAAATATAGTGTAACAAATAACCCCTTCCTGTTAGGAAGTTTGAAAAAGGTGTCGTATGTCTCGAATTTTGGTGATTGAAGACGAACCTAATCTGCGTAAGAACATCCTCGATTTTCTGGAACTCGAAGGCTTTGAAGTTCTCGAAGCGAGTGATGGTCTAGCAGGCGTTGAGTGTGCGCGTCAATATCAACCTGATCTCATCATTTCGGACATCTCGATGCCGAATATGGACGGTTACAACGCGCTGCTTGAACTGCGCAAGGATGAGCGCTCGGCCCATATTCCGATCATCTTCCTGAGCGCGATGGCTGATCGTTCCTTCGTGCGTCATGGCATGGAACTGGGCGCGGACGACTATCTGACCAAGCCGTTCAGCTATCCCGAATTGCTAGCAGCGATTCAGGCGCGTATTGAACGTCAGGCCACGCAGGAAAATCTCGCCTCCAAAGAATTGGAAACGATTAAGAAGCGTCTGGCGCGCGTCGTCTCTCACGAGATGCGGACGCCCGTGGCCTCGATTTTGATGGTGCAGAATTTGCTGTCCGCTCAGTTGGACAGCTTGGAAACGCACGAAATCCGTGACATCCTCGATAGCTTGCAGACGGGCAGCTACCGTATTTATCACCTTGCCGAGCAGTTGTCGTTGATTACACAACTGGATACCGACACGCTCAGCCAGAAGGTTGTTCAGGAGTTTGGCTTTGCTACGCCGATTTGGACGGTAATGGTGGCTGCCGTAAATCTGGCACGCCGCTTTGCCTATCGTAATCCGTCGGGTGGCGTGCAGGTGGATGAACGCGATAAAGCCTCGGTTGTCGTGTGCAACACGCCGTCGCTGACGCATGCCATCGCCGAACTGATTGCCAACGCGCTGGATTATTCGCCATCGGGACGTGATGTCACGATTTCCCAATGGGCGCGTGACTCGTGGGTATACATCAGCATCACCGACTGTGGTCAAGGTATGACCGAAGATCAGGTCAACCATGCCGTGCAACAGTTTGAGCAAATTGACCGTGACCACAACGAGCAGCAAGGGTTAGGCCTCGGTTTGTATCTGGCCCGGCGTATTGTTGAGGCGCACGACGGTCAATTGGATGTGAGTTCACGACCCGGCTCTGGCACACAGATCACTATCAGCCTGCCGTTGTACCAAGAAGCAGCCGTCGCCCAATAAGCTAGGCTTCTTCAGCTAGAATTTTCTGTACGGCGGCGATGATGCGGTCATGAATCGCACCATTGCTGACGATGATGCCCTGATTTTGCAGCGTTTTACCCGTCGAGAAATCCAGCGGTGAGTTGTCCACATCGGTCACCTTGCCGCCTGCCGCCTCGACGATGGCTGTACCCGCGCAATGATCCCAAATCATAAAAGGACGCGTGCTGCCGATGCGTGGCAGCCGTAAATAGAGTTCGGCATCCCCTGCCGCGATCCGCGCGTATTTCTCCATACTATCAATGTGAATCAATTCAGCCTCGCCTAAGCCGGCTGCCTCGCGCACCAACTGCATCCGGTCGTGGTTGGCGTGGCTTTTCTCGACGCTTTCCAAAGCACGGAGTGTATTGGATTCCGTGCGCGTTGATGTGTGGATGCGCTTAACCTCGCCCCCATTCAACGGCTGCATATAGGCGACGCCACTTTGGGCGTGGAAGAGCTGCGCGCCGCCGGGGTAAGCGGGTGCGCCGATAATTCCGCCGACTGGTTTGCGATCCACCATCATACCGACGGCGATGGCGTAATTCCGCATCGAGATATAACCCTTTGTGCCATCAATCGGATCAATGACCCATGTGCGGGATGCCTCGCGATTCTGTCCGTAATCCAGCCACTTGACCACATCCACCTGTGTTACGTTGATACCTAGAATGTCACTCAGCAGTTGGATGACTTCTCTCCGCTGTTCCTCGGCGACCAATTCGATAAATTGTCCGCCTTGCTCTTCGGCGAGGATAGCATCATCAGGGAAGTGTTGGCTAATGGCGCGGCTGAGGATGGCTTGTGCGCCATAGTCCGCGATGGTGACCGGTTCATGTCCGCCTTTGTCGCTGCTGACGAGGTAATGTTCTTGGACACGCTGGCAGAGGACGGCGGCCTGCCGCACGGCTTGAAATAACGGTTGAAAGTCGATCACAGTGGGTTCTCCATGTGCGGATGGTTGGAATTTAAGGCTGTATTCTACTCCAATGGCCTACACCCATCTAGAGCGCTGGTGTACACTGAGATGATGCGTTGCTACCCATTGAGGAATTGTTGATGAGCTGGCTCGTTTACGCATTGCTCGCGCCTCTGATTTTTACGATTGTCAATTTTATCGACAAGCTGATCTTAGAGAAGCACGTCCATAATCCTTTTTCTATGCCGCCTTACATCGCGTTTATGGCCTTTCTGAGCGGCTGTGTGCTGTTTGTGTTGACGGGATTTCCCATCGTGCCGCTGAAAGATGCAGCGATTGTCCTCTTTACAGGTATCCTCACGGCAGTTGGCGCACTGCTGTATTATCAGGCACTTTCGACCGAGGATACCAGCACGGTCATCGTCCTCATCCAAATTCAGCCGGTGATGGTGCTTATTCTCTCATTCCTGCTCCTGCACGAGACGATTACCGCCATTCAGTTCGTGGGTTTCGTGTTGATTTTAGGCGCTGCCATCACCTTATCAGCCAAGGGCGGTTTAGGCAGTATCCAACTCTCAGGCAGTCTGGGCTTGCTGATGATCGTCAACTTTGTGTGGTCGTTGTCGGTCGTCCTGTTCAAACTCGTGGCGCAAGATCAACACTTCGAGCGCTTTTTGCCCTATGAGAGTTGGGGCTTCGCGCTTGGTGGTCTTCTAATTTTCCTGTTTGTGCGCCCGGTGCGTGAGGCATTCCTGAAGAGCATCCGTGTCATCCCCAAGCCAGCCTTGGCGACCATTGCCGTCAATGAAACGATTTTCCTATGCGCCAAATTGCTGACCTTAACGGCGGTGGCGCTTGGCCCTGCGGCTTTGGTCAGCGTCTTAGGTGGCTTGCAAGTTTTCTTTGGCATTGTGGTGGGATGGATACTTACTGTCCTCGCCCCCAGTATCTACAAAGAGAATATCGTGCGCAGCGAGTTGATCCGTAAAGGCATGATCGCTATTGTCCTGTTTATCGGCATCACCCTTATTTCGGGTGTCGCCGGTTTGGGAGGCGTTAGCCTTAGCCAATGAACAGGCGAATCAATATCCTCTTTATCTCCAGCTATATTGACCTCGGTGGTGGTGAAACGGCGTTGCTTAATTTGGTCGATAACCTTGATGCAACGCGTTATCTACCTCACCTACTCGTACGGGCAGAAGGACAGCTTGCCGAGGCGTGGCGCAAACGCGGCTGGCCGGTTTACGTCAAACCTTGGCGCGGTGCGAGCATCTACTTCGTGCCGGCATTATGGGCGCAATTGCCGGTCAGCAGGTATGTAGGCAAGCTCATTCGCGAATTGCACATTGATGTTGTTCACAGCGACTATCACACGCTGCCGATGGCGCTTCCGGCAGGTGAACGCAATCATGTTCCCGTGATCTGGTGGTGCTGGGGCTGGTGGTTCAAGCCCAAGGTTTGGCAGCGTCCATTTTTCCGCAGACCGGCTGCGACCATCGCGCTCTCGAAGGCCATCAAAGCAGGCTTCCTCGGACAGCCGCCGTTCATGTCGCCTGACAAAGTTGAACTGATTTATTCAGGTGTGGATACGACACGCTTCAATCCCAATGTGGATGGGATGCCCATCCGCGCGGAGATTGGCATCCGCAAAGATACACCGCTGGTGGCGCTGCTGGCCCGCTTCCAAGATGTGAAAGGGCACGACATCTTTCAGGAGATGGCACGGCAAGTCGGGCGAATGATCCCCGAAGCGCACTTTGTGGTGGCGGGTGAGAATACTCAAACCAGTGCTGACAATGAGTATAAGACACGTATTTTAGATGCGGCTGCCAAAGACCCACTGTTGAAATCACGCTTGCATTATCTCGGCTTCCGCGCGGATACCGAACGGGTGATTGCGGCGGCTGACGTGGTGGTGTGCAGCTCCCATTTTGAGAGCTATGGCATGGTCAACATTGAGGCGATGGCTTCGGGCAAGGCGGTCGTCAGCACCAACAAAGGCGGCCCATCCGAAACAGTGGCGGATGGCGTAACAGGGTATCTCGTGCCGCCGGGAGATGCAGCTGGTTTGGCCTTGCAGGTGATCGCGCTATTGGAAAATGCCGCGCTGCGTCGGCGAATGGGCGCAGCCGGTCGCGCCCGCGTTGAAGACCTCTTCTCGGTCAAAGCGATGGCCGCCCATTATTCGCAAATTGTGGAGCGTGTGCTGAAGCGATCATAAAACTTGTGGCATAATAGCCCTAAGTAAGTTATGGAGTGCAGACGATGGCTGTACAACCCCGCATTTCGGTAGAGGAATATCACAGCTTACCCGAATATGCGAATAACGATTTAATCGAACTGATTGAAGGCGAGGTTGTAATCGGCGTGCCACCGAATATCAAACACCAATCGGTTGTGGGCGAAACCTTCTTCCTGTTTATGACTCGTGCCAAAGCGCTCGGTGGTAAAGCCTTCACCGCGCCTATTGAAGTCTATCTGGATGCCCACAATAGTTTTGAACCGGATGTATTGTATCTCTCGTCGGATAGCAAATGTGTCCTTGATGAGCAGCGCTTACTCGGCGCGCCGGATTTGGTGGTCGAAGTGCTATCGCGCAGCACGGCTAAGAACGACCGTGTGAGCAAATTTAATGCCTATGAAAAATTTGGCGTGCGCGAATACTGGATTATTGACCCTATCAATGAATATATGGAAGTTTATATCCTTCAAGGAACAGCCTTCGAACGGTTGGGGACATTTGTGGTTGGGGATACGTTTACGTCGTCAACGCTAGGCGATTATGTGGTGAATGTCAGCAGTATCTTCACGGCTTAACTTTCGATTTCATCTCTCAACTCGATATCAGCTTAACGCGAATTTGAGCGGCCAATTCCTCCATCCTTGCCTCGCTCAGCTCTAAATACGCACCATTCTTGAGCTGCATGGCTTCAAACTGTTGTGCTTCAAAAGGCGTATCGGGTGGGCAGGGGCAGATATGAACGTGGAGATGCGCGTTGCGTTCGGGGCTGCCTAGCGAGGCAATATACATGCGAATGGCATTGGTGGTTTCGGAGACGGCCAGTGCCACTCGCTGCACGACCGCTTGCAGATGCAGCCACTCTTCAAGACTTAAATCAGTTTCAAAACGCTCGACATGGCGCTTGGGACACACTAACGTATAGCCTTCCTGCGGCGGAAACTGATTGAGAAAAGCAATCACCTGTTCATCTTCATACACAACATGGGGATTAGCAACCAGCGGCTTGCCTTCCACGATGCGACAGACAAAACAATCGGAACGTGCGATGCGGTCGTAGTCTTCGGATGTAATCTGCGAAGGCATTAGCTCGTCGCTTCCATTCCGGCGATCAATTTGCCGGCTTCAACAGTCATCGCATCCGGCCAATTAAGGACGCGCCGCTGCCAATCGGGATTATTGTAATGCGTATACCGAGTAGGTAACGCCCGCCAAATTTTTTGCGCTTTGTCCACATCGCCAGCGGCAAATTCTGCTACGGCCAACGCCGCGCTGAATTGATGCGTATCTGGCGAGAGGCTGTGCGCCTCATTGAAGTCATCCAAAGCGGAGGCTAAATCACCGCGTTTGAAGGCCAAGTATCCGCGTCCGGTGTAAGTCCGCGCTTGCTCCGGCTCGATCTCAATAGACTTGTCGTAATCTTTTTGAGCCGCGTCGTCGTTGCCCATGCGCTCGTACACCGCGCCGCGATTGTAGAGCAGCACCGGATTATCCGGCTGGATGCTCAAGGCTTTCTGCATATCAGCTAGAGCGGCAGGGAGATTATCCTGCTGCATGGAGATGATGGCGCGGTTGTTATAGACGTAAATCGAGCGATCATCCAATGCCAGCGCGGCGTCGCAGTCGGCGCGGGCAGCTTCCAAATTATCGAGATGCATATAGGCTGTGCTGCGCGCCAACCGTGCTACTGTATCTTTTGGATTCTTGGCGATTTGTTCGGTGGCTAGTTCGATGGCTTTCTCGTATTCCTCACTAAACAGATACTTGTTGGCGCTGCGTGTCCCTAAGATGCTGATCGTGCCGCCAATCAGCGTACGCCGGAAGATGAAGATCAGCACCAGCAACACGAGCGCGAACAGCAAGGCAAAGTTATTCAACTTGGGGATCACAAAGGACAGGATCACCAAGACAGCCATCAACACCAGCAGAATCAGCCACGAATTTTTCTGTTTTAGAAAGTTATCTTTCACGCTTGGATTTCCACGACTACGCCTTCTTCCGCCCAATTGTACAACGTTTCGGCGTTTTCGTTGCTCAGGAGGATGCAACCATAGGTCACTTTCGTGCCGAGGTCGTTCGTCCAGAGCAATTGCCAACCAGCGCGTGTGGGGAAGCCGTGGAAGCCGTTGGTGAAATCCGCGTTGGGTATGGGTTGATAGACGCCCATGAAGTGTGGCATCCACAAATCCCAATTGGCCGCATAAGCGTTCGGCTCGTGCGAGATAATCTGGTAGATGCCGGGCCATGTCGGGCTGCTGGCGATGCCGGTGCTGGCGCCCCAATCCCATTTGAGGTTGCCGTTTTCGTATACCTTCACCCGCTGCTGGCTCATGCTGACCACAATGCGCTTATCAGGGTCAACCTTATCCGGCATGAAAATATCGGGCGAGGGAATAGTAATGCTCTGCCCAACAGATACGCTATCAATGCCGCCGTTGGCCTTTTCGATATACAGATATGGTTCGCCTACATCCCACGCAATGCTGGTGATGGTATCACCCTGTTGTACCACGTACTGACGGTCATGATGGTAAACCCGCGCGTAAGGATTGGTACGACCTTCACGGATGGCTTGCTGTACGTTGGTGACAGCTTCATCCATATTCAGGTAGCGTGTAGCATCAAACACCACCGATTGCGCGGTTAGATAATCGCGCACGGGTTGATCGTTGGCCGTCAAAGCTAATCCGGTTGAACTATTCGGATCCGAGTCGGCGCTGAGCCAATTGCCCCATTGCTCTGGCGGTGTTGACCAATAAACCGAGTCACCTGTGACTGGATCATAAATGCGAATATCCAACGGGCTGCTGAGCAACTGTTTGGCTTGTGTGACCATAGGTGATGAGTCGGTGACGCTTGGCGCAATTGTTTGCATCACCAACTGCAAGCGTCCATCGGCCAGCGCCGCGCCGGGATTTTGCTGGACTTTGGCAACCGTCGCCGCGACATCAACGGTTTCGCCGTTTTGCGGTGGCGTGGTTTCGACATTGCCGTTCACCAATCTGACGCCCGCATTGACCGCTGGTTGAGCGAATTGGTCGGCGTTATTGGTCAGCGCATTTTGGAGTGTCGGTGCATCCACATTGACGACGGGCTGCGTATCCACACCTCCGATTAATGCGCCGAAGATATTGCCGAGATTGCCACGCCCTTGATCGTAAGCAGCTTTGGCGGTTGCGTTAGCATCAATGGTCAAACCGAGATCAGCCGTGTTATAGCGCCAAGCACGCTGCCCATCGGTCACGCGCACCACACTCCAATTGCTGGCCAGCGTTTGTGCGGCTTCGGTTTCGGAAAGTCCACCGAGCGCAATGCCGCCCGCATGGACACCAGGTAGGATGCCGCGTCCATACATAATGACGACGCCTAAGCTCGTTGCCCCACAGGCCATCAGCATAAAAGCGGCGATCGCTGCTGCTACAATCAAGTAGAACTTTTTGTTGTCTGCTTTCCGCCTAGCGGGTTGCGCCGGATGGGACATCGGACGCGCGTTGGCATAAGGCATGGGCTGCGGCGCGTTGTAGATATTTTGTGGAGGCATCGGCGTGGGACGTCGAGGGATAGGGTCAGAGATCCGTTGCTGCTGCTCGACGTACGAACGGACGCGAATCGGTTGGGTCGCTTGCGCCTGCGAATATGCGCGACGGTTAGACATGGTGCTTCATCTGTTGGCTAAAGTTACAGGTTACAAACTTTATTATATGAGGATTTTGATTTTGATGTATCCGTCTTTTGGCGGACGTAGGGCAGGCGGTGGGGAAATGATTACCGCTAATAAACTCTTATGACAACCACTGTGATGTCGTCCGTTGATCCACCTTGTTGTGCGAGATCAATTAGCTTATCGCAAGCGACTTGAGGCGTATTCTTTTGTACAACCGACAAAAGATCGCTTTCATTGATATAACTCCAGCGCCAACCTGTTAAACCATCTGTTGATAATAATAGAAGCGAATCCACCTCTAAGCTTTTGGCCAGTATATCGACTTCAAGGTTTTCGTTCATACCTAACACGCGGTAAAGGTGCTTTGGATAGCCTACCTCGCCTGCTTTAATCTGCTCCCATGTGACATGACCAAGGTCTACCATCATATCCCATAATGTATGAGAATGTGTCAATTGGATAAGCTGATTATCGTACAAGTAATGAGCATATGAGTCACCTACATGTGCAATGTGAGCTTGATAACCAATAAGCAGTGCAGCCGTGAGGGCAGTACCATCTGTATAGTCTTTTGCAATGACTTGTAGATTGGCCTTTTGAACGGCAGCAGTCATGATTTGACTGATGTTTAAATTGTTTGGTTCGAAAAGGAGGCTCTTGATTTCTTGGGCGATGATTTGAACCGCCAGCTCTGATGTACTCGACTGTATCATGCCATCCGCCACAATGAACAAGCCTACGCTCTGTCCATTAAACCGAGGTATGCCCGGCCATGTGAGTACGATAGCTGCATCACAATTCGCTTTACGGCTTGTTCCCTGCACACTTGCTAATCCGTAAGTGAAATGCATTTCGCTTGTATAGCTAATTTACTGACCAGCTAACCCAATCATAATTGCCGTAACCGCATCGAATGTCTCATGTTCTTGGGCTAATGAGACGAGGCGGTTGCAGGCATACTGTAAATCATAGGCGCTGAGCATAATGCCGTTGACATCGTTCTTAGTAACTTGCTCCCAATTCCAGCCGGAGAGTCCATCGCTGCAGAGGAGCAATTGACGATTCCGGTCGAGTTGATAGGTGATGACATCCACCTCTAAGCTTTCGCTTCTGCCGATGGCGCGATAAAGCACATTGGTCACATCCACCTGATTTTGGTTGATTTCGTCCCAAGTGGCCTGACCTTTTTCCACTAAGCGGTGCGCCAGATGGTGCATTGTCGTTAAGGGACTCACAGCATCCGGCGTGATCGCATGAGCGGAAGTATCCCCAACGTGGGCAATATAGGCTGTCGTGCCGTTCACCAGCGCGGCAGTCATCGCCGTCACGCCGTAAGCGGGATGATCGAATAGACGTTGGTTCGCCGCGAGGAAGGCATTCGCTAGAACCGTGCGGATCGGCACGTCATAGTTGCCCATATTTTGCATTAATGGCTCAAAGAATTGGCTGGTGACCTCGCGCACGACAGTCCGGATGGCAACTGCTGGCGCGCTCTCTTGATCATTTTGCCCGGACGTGCCATCGGCCACGATGAACAGCCCAACATCTTGCGCACCTGCGTCCGAAACACCAGTCATCAGAAGGACGGAGGAAGCATCTTGGTTGGCTTCGCGAGTATGGGCGTGGTCGGTGGCGAGGCCGTAGATCAGCTTTGGTTTGTCCATCCGAAGAAAAAATCCTGTGAATAGTTCTGCAAGAGAAATTTTGCGTAGTTTACATGACCATAACATGAAACGCTATTATTCTTGGCCCGACGTGCGTAAATTTTTGCTTTTACAAATGAGTTACCAGCGGTTAAGTTTAGAGTTATCAATTGTATAGGCAAAGGCCATCTATTTGCGCTAAAATTCACATAAACAATTTCCAGAATGAAAGTTTTGCAGATGCAAACTCTAACCCTTCCTTTTGTGCTATCCGTCATTAGCACTATCGTCACGGCTATTTTTGCTTTTATCGTCCTGCGCGGCTGGGCGACTAAACACCGTCCGCATATGCTAGCATGGGGGACTGGCCTGTTTCTGTACTTCCTTGGCAGCTTATCTCAAGTCGTGCTGTTCTTCGTCTGGAGTCCCTTGTTCTTCGCGTTGTGGTACTGGTGCGGTGCGTTGATGGTTCCGGCTTGGCTTGGGCAAGGAACCGTCTACTTGTTGGTGCGGCGCGGCAGCATCGCCCGTAATGTGATGATGCTCCTAATACTCATTGGCATTATGACGCTGCCTTGGACATTGTTCTTGACTCCCTTTAACGCCAGCGCATGGCATCCCGGTCAGGACATGACCCAAATCTATAAGGACAATGTTGCGCCCGACGGTACAGTGGTGCCAGGTATTATGTCTGGCCCGGCGAGTGGCACGGTGCGTATTTTCTCGCCAGTAATGAATGTCTGGGGAACATTGGCCTTGGTCGGTGGCGCGATTTATTCCGCTTACATTTTCCGCCGCAAGAACATCATGCGTAACCGTGTCGTCGGTAACTGGTTGATTGCGTTCGGTGGATTGCTGCCTGCGCTCGGCGGTGCGCTCATCCGGTTAGGCGATCCCTCCTTCAAATATATTGGCGAGATGCTCGGCGCGATCCTCATCTTCTGGGGCTTCTGGCTGGCGACCCATGTGCCGGATGAAGAACCCACACAGCCAACGCCAAGGTCGAATGTGCCACAGGCTGTTGGCGACTGAACTTTCATCCCTGAATTCTTAAAGGCGATTTTGATCAATCGCCTTTTTTCTTGCCTACTAACTGGCGACCGGATTGGGTATCGGTAGTGTGGATGTCGGTTGCGCTTCCTTGCGACTTAACGCGTACCAACCCAGCAGCAAAACTAATCCTGACCAGACGATCAGCGGTAAAAGGCTGGCGATGCCTTTTAGCCCAAACATCATGCCATAGTTGAACATGATCGCGCCTTTTTGGATGGCGGGCAAGGCGAAGTCAATTAGTGGATTAACGGTTTTGCCTACACCCACCAAAATAACCGTTCGTTGGTTCGATTCAATCAGGTTTTTAGAGCCAGCCAATAATTTCTGCGGGACATCCGGTGGCAAGCCGTAAGCGATGATGGATTGCGCCCACGTATTGAGCAGACCTGCGACCATTGCTAATCCGATCACGAGCCGCCCAACGAATGCGTTAAACCATTGGTTCATGGCAAAGATGATGGGGATAGTCATGAAGGGCAGCATCGGGATTAACAGTCGCGCGCCGACGCTGTAGCCGCCCCACCACACGATATAACCGGAACCGTAGCCGATAAAGCCGAGCATGATCAGAACAATAACCGCCACCACGCTGCGCTGTTCTGGCTTCTTGCGCCACATCAGATATAAACCGGGCAGGGCAAACAGCAGGAAGGGCGAGATGAGGAACAACCCTCGAAATGTGCCGAATAGGAGTTCGCCTGCAATTTTGAGCGAAGGCAAGCCAATCCCCATGAAGCCCTGCACATTCACAATCGAACCCCAGACCGAGTAGGTGTATCCCATCGGAATAACCGAACGAAAAGTAGCGAGGTCATAGATCACATTGATGATCATCAAGGGTATGCCGCCGATAATCACGCGGAACAATTCCTTGCGATCCGGCATGACGATCAGCGCCCATAGGAAAATCAAAGCAGCAAACACTACCACCGGATACTCGGTAATTACCGCCAAACTGAAGAGCAATCCTACTAGCCACAGTCGCTTAACCGATTTCTTCTCGTAAATCACTGTCCATAAGTAATAGAAGCCGCCAAACAATCCAAACGAGGACAGTTGGTGCTGAAATAACTCCATGCTAAACGGAAAGGTGATGGTACAAAGTCCAAAGGCTAACGCCAGAATGAAGGCATAAGCCGCGACCGACGTAAACCGATTAGCGAAGTAAAACACCAGCACAGCCAGAAGCGCCGATGGCAGCGAGGAGGCGAAGAACGTCATGAGGGTGAGCGCCCACCGCCCATACACGCCCGCCGGATAATTGAGCAGTTCGTCTTTGAATGAGACTCGCGTGTCCCGTTGGAGCTGTTTGCGAATGGATGGTAATGAGGCAATTGTGCGAAAAGCGCCGTACACAGGCAAACCAATCAGCGAGGGGCCGATCGATTTATCCGTGTAATAATGATTTTCAAAGATGGCTTTGTCACCGGTGTTTTTGTCGAAGCCATCAATGATGAAGGTCTGCGCTTCGACCAGCGAGTAGACCACATCCGCCCGCGACGTCGTTGCCCAATTGAGCGGCGGTTGAAAGTAGGAATAACAGGCTAATAAGATGGACAAGAGCATGATGGCATAGATACGACGATGGCGCGAAACCATGATGGCTCCTAATGACTGCCTGAATTTTTGAAGTTGACTTACTTATATTACGGAGATATTGATCACATCTGAAAAACTCACACGCGACTTTAATCCAAAGCAAAATAGGAGGTTAAGGCCTCCCATTTTCGCGGTTACTCAGATGAATAAGAGATGTGATTAACGCCGTGTCGTCCGTGAGCGCAAGCTGATAAGCGCAAAGACGAACAAGACGATGCCAAGTACTACCGCTGAGGCCAGTCCGCGCGCGATGACATCGGGCTGCCAACCGTCGAGCAGCACCGAGCGCATGGCTTCCAAGACATAAGTGATGGGGTTATAAATGGCAGCGGTCTTAATCCATCCGCTGAGGAGCGCCACTGGAACGAAGGTCGCCGTCAAAAATGTCAGAGGGAAAAACAAGAATGATCCGCCTTGAGTGGCTGCCGCGCTGCCCGACCGTAAGGCAATCGACACGGTGAAGCCCGAGAAGCCTACGCCCAAAATCAGCGCCATGCCGACCACCACCAGCAAGCCGAGAAAGCCCGTCGCCGATTGCAAGCCGAGTAATAATCCAACCAGCAGCACAATCACCGTTTGCAAGCCGAGTGTGATAGCGCCCGCGATCATCGGGCCGAGCAGCAGCGCCGCGCGGCTAATGGGCGTCAGCAATAATTTGTCGAAGTAACCATTCTCGATGTCGCGCACGATCGCTTGCCCAGCCACGCCCGCGCCACTCAAAGCCGAACTGACAATCGACACGGGTAGGATGAAGGCCAGATAACTCTTACCCGCTAATCCCGGCAGGAAGTTGGAGGCGTTGCCCAACGAGCCGGTATACACGAACAAGAAGAACACACTGATAATCACACCGGGAATAATCGCGGCGGGAATACGAAACGTCGTTACGAGGCTGCGCCATGCCATCGTCGTAATTTGCAAAGGCAGAGGCATCACACCTTTACGGGAGATTGCTTTGGCTTGGGCGTCGCTCGTTTTGATGTCGGTTGCGGCGGTCATGCTGTTTAATCCTTTATCGTCAATTGGTGTATTTATTTAGGCGGTTTCGGCTTCATCAGCGGCAAAGCGCTCGCCGGTCACTTGCAGAAAGACGTCATCCAGAGTGGGTTGCGTCAACGTCAACGAAATCGGTTCAAGCGATGCTTGCTGAAGTTTAGTCATCACTGAGGGCACGGCTGCCGCGGCTTGTGGCATATAAATGCGCAGTGTCTTGCGGTCGGTTTTGATGCGCTCCGCCATTCCTTTGATCACCTCTGCCGCTTTATCAGTCTGCTCGGTCTCGCGGAAGGTGATATTAATCGACTCGGTGCCAAGCTTCGACTTCAACTCGGAAGGCGTTCCTTCGACTGCGATTTTGCCGCCAGTGATGATGGCGATGCGGTTGGCGAGTTCATCTGCTTCTTCCAAATATTGCGTTGTCAGGAAAATGGTCATGCCTGTTTCTTTATTCAACCGGCGCACTTCCGTCCAGATGTCGCGGCGGCTGGCAGGATCGAGTCCCGTCGTCGGTTCATCGAGAAATAAAATATCGGGTTCATGTACCAAGGACAACGCCAAATCAAGACGGCGGCGCATACCACCGCTGTATTTGCCCACGCGGCGGTCAGTGAATTCGCTCAACTTGACCAGATCAAGCAGTTCGTGTGCGCGGGCTTGCGCCTGCTTACGGTTGTAGCCGAAGGTTTGCGCCTGAATTGTTAGCAACTCCATGGACTTCATCAGCGGGTCAAGGCCAATATCTTGCAGCGCTACACCCGCAATCCGCCGGACGTTATTGGCCTGCGACACGACATCATACCCACCAACAGTCGCTTTGCCGCTGGTGGGTAAAATCAACGTCGTCATCATGGATACACAGGTGCTTTTGCCTGCGCCGTTTGGCCCTAAGAAGCCATAAATCTCGCCCGAATTGACTTTGAACGACACACCATTTACAGCAAAGAAATCACCGTACTTTTTGACGAGATTGTCTGCCACGATCTCCCGATTGTTCATAGTTGCTCCATCGTTCACATTCTAGTTTATTTACTTAATGTTCAGTAAGTTAATCAGCTAAATAAAATGCGTCATTCAACGCATCGTCAGAAGTATCAGAACACTAGCTTATCAATAACTGAACAAAAAGTAAGTAAATCGTGAGAAGCATTGGTCAAGTGCGTTCGATCATGCCGTGCAGCATGAGATCAACCACCTGCCTCATCATCATTTTTGAGGAGACGCTAAAGCGATTGGTCGAGTCAAAATAAACCGCCCAATTGGTCAGCGCCAGCATCATGCCAGCAATCATCTCGGGTACGATGCGTCGCACTTCGCCGCGCGTTTGAGCTGCTTTGATCACGCCGACAATCGGCTGCATCATGGCTTCGTCCACTTGCTTGATCAGCTCTTGAGCGTACGTCTCCGAGATTTGCACGGCGTCCGAGCGTACCATCCGCATCAGATCGACGGGCGCTTGCTCCACCAGCCAATCAGTGATGGCGCTGAGCTGCGCTTCTAAATCGGCTGGTGCGGCGGCAATTGTCTTTTCGAGACCTTCACGTTGATGAGCCATGTGGCGCGCCACGACTTCACGGTAAAGCTGCTCTTTGCCGTTGGGCGCATGATAGTATAAGGCAGCTTGCTTCACGCCCAGCGCATCCGCAATGTCACGCATGGTGACCGAGGCGTAACCGCGCTCCATGAATAATTTTTCGGCGGCGTCCAAAACCCGCGCGCGTGATTGGCTCATTTCTGCTGCCCGTGCTGCCAAACCATTTACTCCCTAATGAAGCCTAATTGGCATCAAGTTTATGCGTTTTGCGTGGAAAGTGCGTATTTTTTGTACAAATCCTCATATTGGCCGGCCACATAATCCCAACTGTAGCGCGATTCAACTAGGTGGCGACCATTCGCGGATAAGGTTTCACGTAAGGTGTCGTCTTGCAGCAAGCGCACAATGGCCTTAACCATATCGTCTCCGTCGGCCATGAGCGCGTCTTGTCCGTCGCGCACCGCAATTCCGTCGAGGCTGATGGGTGAGGCGACCACCGGACAGCCCATCGCCAAGGCTTCTAAAACTTTATTCTTGATGCCGGCGCCCAAACGCAGCGGACTGACGAAGGCGCTGGCGCGTGCCAGATATGGTCGGACATCGGGTACGCGTCCGGTGACACGAATAGAGTCACTGGCTAAAGCGGTTAGTTCGGGCGGAGGTGCGTTGCCCACCAGCCACAAATGCGCTTGTGGAATTTGTCGCTGTACCTCTGGGAAAATCTCGGTTACTAAGCGTAACGCGGCATCGACGTTAGGCGCATATTCGTAGTTGCCCACGAACAGCAGTGCGGGAATGCGCTTGACGGGACGCGGACGGAACACGTAAGTATCGACGCCATTGGGGATGACCGTTGCGTTGAGCGCGGGATTGATTTGCCGCAACTCATCGCGGTCGCGCTCGGAGACCACAATTGTTTCGGCGTAAGGTGTGAACATGAAAGACTCGAAGCGCCGCGCGATTTGAAATTGTAAGTGATTAACGAGGCTTGTGGGGAAAGATCTCTGACCTCCCCTTGTATTTTCAATGACGCGCCGCAGGTATAGGCTAAAACTCTCGTAGGGCGTAATGATGGCTGGACGTCCGTCGAGCGCCTTGTAGAACTCGTAGACCTGAATGCCACCGAAGAGATGAATCGCATCATAGTCACGCGTCGCAAGCTGATGCTCAATGACTTGCCACATGGCGGGCGACCACGACTGCTCGGCGCTGGATGGAAAGCGCGAGGCGGGGATCAACAGCCGCCGGAGATAACTCGCTTGACTACGCGGTGGATTGGGGAAGCGTTTGACCTCGCTAAATAAATGGTCGTACTGACTTTGCTCTTGCTCATCTTCGGCGCGGTCACTGAAAGCCAGCAAGTCGAGTTCATGCTTGCGGGCTTCTAACTCTTCCGCCAGATGATACACAATCAGGCGATCACCAAGATACAGAGGCCAAGGTGGACAGCGCGAAATCAGCAGGATACGCATTAGTGCGACGACGGAATGCCCACACCCAAGACCAACTCGCGCAAGCGGGGGATGTCATGCGCCAGCACATTGCTATCGCTGTTTGAGCCGAAGAAGCCACCTGTGCCACCATATTCCAAAGCGACGATGTTCGGTTCAGGCCAATCCCCGCTGTGGATATTACCCAGTGCCCATTCGGTCAGTTCCCAGTCGGGAGCAGTCATCGGGTAATGGTCAACAAGGCGCTTCTGTTCATCTATGTAACGTGTGCCTGCCACATGCAATTCGCGCAGGGAAGCCAGCGGCAATTGGCTGACATATTCCTGCATATCCATTCCCATATAAACTGCGGACATGCGTGCGTGGGCGAGGTCGAGCAGCAAACCGCAGCCACTTTCATTCACCATACGTGAGATGATATCTGGCCGGATGACCAAGGTCGGCATCTGATAATTCGGGTCGTAGTTGGCGTTCTCAAGGATAATATGCTCACGTCCAAACAGGTCAATCAGCGCTTGAATATCCATCATCATGGCTTCAACCAAGGGTTCAATATAACGCTCGTCGGTGGAGGTGAAAACCATGTCGAAATCTTTAGCGTGCGGCGCGAGATGCGTATTGACGTAAGGTGTCGCGGTGGTTTCCATTAATTCGCGGATGAGCGCTGGCCCAACCTCCGCTACGTTATGCCGACCTGCCATCAGCGGGAAGTGAACATAAGCCGGACGCTGCACCTCCGCCGCCGCGATCATCTCCGGCCATTCGGTGGTTTTGTAGAGATCAAATTCGACCCGTTTATTGGTGAGTAAATCAGCCGTTTGAGGGGAATAGTTAATCGCTAATTTCATGCGTTGTGGTGTTCCTCGTTTGTGGTTGCTTTCTCTTCTACAGTGTAGCACAGCCAAATCATCACTTAAGTAATGAATTTCATGAGCGTTTAGCCGGAAATTGTTAAAAATTGATTCATTAAGGTTTACGGGCAATGACGAGGTGTAATATTAATCGTATGACAATGATCTATAACGAGATGATAAATGCCTTTAGCCAATCCGACCCTCATTCAAGACCCACGACGATTAGAAGCACTTCGTAACCTCTGTTTACTCGACACACCCGCTGATCCTGCCTTTGATCGCCTGACGAGCCTCGTCACGCGCATCCTCAAAGTGCCGGTGTCGGCGGTCGTTTTGGTGGATGCCGACCGGCAATGGTTTAAGAGTCAGGTGGGTATGGATGACCCCTGGGCCACCATGCGCCAGACGCCCTTAAGCCATTCGTTCTGCCAGCATGTGGTGGCGACAGGTAATCCGCTGATTATCGAGAACGCCCGCAAGCATGATTTGGTGAGCGACAACTTAGCTATCCGCGACTTGGGTGTGATCGCCTACGCGGGTTTTCCGCTCAAACTGGAAAGTGGTGATGTAGTCGGTTCGTTCTGCGCTATTGACTCGCAGCCGCGCGTCTGGACTAAGGATGAACTGGAAATCTTAGAGGATTTAGCCTCCTCTGTTATGACCGAGATTGAACTGCGAACCGAACTGCGTGAACGTGAGCGCATCGAGGAACAACTGCGCCAGAGTGAACACTTCGTCAACGAGATTTTGACGACTGCACCAGATATGATCTATGTGTTCGACAACATCAACAACCGCAACATTTTCATCAACCACGATATTGTCGAGCTTCTGGGTTATACACCCGAACAACTGCAAGCGATGGGTTCACAAGTGATGGTGAATTTGGTACATCCGGATGATCTGGCAGACCGCCTTAAGTTGATGGAACGTGCGCGATACATTGACGATGAAACGGTACAGGAGAGCGAACATCGCTACAAACACAGCGATGAGACTTATCGCTGGCTTCATACCCATGTCAAAGCGTTTAAACGCGGTGAGGATGGTACGGTTACACAGGTTATCGGCGTCGCCCGCGATATTACGGCCTTGAAGCACGCCGAGGAGCAAGCCTTACAACTGGCTCTCGAGAAAGATAAGGTCGAAGTCCTGTCGAGCTTCATGCGCAAAACCTCGCATGACTTCCGCACACCGCTTACGGTGATGAACAGCAGCTTGTATCTACTGGTCAAAGATTCGGACGCAGAACGGCGGCAGAAACGCGCCCAAACGATGCAAGAGCAGCTTGATTACTTGACCAACTTGGTCAACGAACTGCAAACCTTTGTTGACCTAACCGAGATGGAAAACTTCGTGGTGTCCAGCGCGAACGTCAACAACACGGTTAAGGAAATCGTCCAACTGACCGAGGAAGCCGCCCACGAAAAAGGTGTGAGTTTCGAGATCCATCCAGCGGTGGACTTGCCCTTGGTTGAGGCGGAAGTACGCCAACTGAAGAGTGCGCTCTCACGGATCGTGGATAACGCCATCACCTATACACCTGCGGGCGGCACGGTTTCGCTCACGACTAGCGCCGATGAACACTGTGTCCTTATCGAAATTGAGGACACGGGAGAAGGCATTTCACCCACTGATTTACCGCATATCTTCGACCTGTTCTACAAGGGTGATAAAGCACGGACGCATGGTGTCAATGCGCAAGGGGCAGGCATCGGTTTGGCAATGGTCAAGCAAATCGTCGAGATGCATCACGGGCAGGTGAAGGTCGAGAGCGAGTTGGGTAAGGGCAGCTGCTTCTGTGTGCGCTTACCGATCTACAGTGAAAAGATACCGGCTTAACTCAATCTCGCTGATTATGGCGCAAAATTCTCATTTGTGGCGTTTTACGCCATAGTTCCGCCGACTTGTCTGGCGGCACTGAGGGAGCTATCCGCTGAATTGACATTTTGTGCCGGCGGGACGTTCGCTTGCTGCCGCCGAAATGACGCCCTTTCGGCGGATGGCTCGGCTGTGGCCACCGCGCGCCAAACGCCAATGCATTTTTACCACAACGACACAAAAAACACAGACAAAATACAAAAAGCATTTAACCGCAGAGACGCGGAGAATGCAGAGAAATACAGTATGATTGTAGAACAAAAGTTCAAAATCAGTCAAGCGAAAAGCGTTCGAGTTTCCTAACTTTGGAACCATGTTGCTTTCCAAAAATATAGGACTCTCTTGTCTTCTTATGGTTGATTGATTGTCGCTTTCCATTTGCGGGCGTCATCGACCATGCCGGTGATGAACTCGGTTTTGGCTCGTGCATAGTCGTTTGTGTCATCAAATTGTGGAGCAAGTTCACGTTTGATGTTTGCGTAAGCCTCAACCGCTTCCGGATGAGTACGTAGATAATTGCGGAAGAGGATGTGACGTTCCCAGAATTCGCTGCCGACAACGACCATATGGACGTTCTTGTAAATCTCACCTTCAACATTGCGGTTAAAGAAGCGGCGCTCCGGCATCATCGATTCGTATTTCTGAATGTAGGTGTAGCCTAAAGCGATCATGGCTTCGATGCAGGCGTCGGCATCAGCCAGCGTTTTGACACCGGGCATGAGGTCGATGACGGGTTTAGCGGCTAATCCCGGTACGGCGGTGCTGCCGATATGCTCAACGGCCATCACACGTCCATTGGTCGCCTGCAAGATTTGCTGCTTAATCTGCTCAAATAACTGCGGCCAGTGTGAATCATAATCTGCGATGACGATTTTGCCCTTCATATCTTCTCCCTTTGATAAGCGGATTGGTATTTTCACCGAAGAACCACAAAATTCCCATAAGTGAATATTGTTTGCTTTTGAGGTTATTTGAAACAATCGGTGCATTCCACGTAGGATAGAGCAGAGAAGTGTTTCTACGTTAATCACCAATCATCTGTGCGATAACACAAATACCAATTCGTGCTAAGCGTCGCATAGATTCGACCAAGACCACCTTTCCAACTTCCGATACACATGAAGACATCATCTAAATCGGAATACGCTTCAGCATATACGTAGGCATAACTACTTAAAAGATTAAGATCGTCACTCGAATATCCAAAAACAATGGCGTTCGATTTACGAGTAATTTCAATACCAAGATTGCCGAAGTGATCGGGATTATTACCTTGCTTTATGAGTTCAACTTGATGCTCAAATTCGCTTTTGTGCTGGCTGAAATACACTTGCTCGGACGTTGAGACGACAGGGGAAAAGTAAGCTATGAGGCTTGCACATAATACGGCTATGAGCAAACGTGGCACATTGGTATGGCCGGATTTTAACCAGTGAAATCGCAATCCTAGGGTATAAACAGTGGCTACCACAACCGAGAGTAAGATTGAAATAATCAAACCAAGAATATAAATGATTATCCAGTAGAGAGATATAAAAGACATAACTTGGCTCAACATGGAGCGTGTGGTGTAGAGAAGGACTGGAAGAATAATTGCTCCAAATATCGCCAAAAATATTCGGAGGCTTTTACTCCATAATTTCTCTCTCAATTGATTTTAATCTCTATTCCATAATCCTATATACAAGCTTATTCCGTAAGGTTGTCAGCCGAACACTTACAAATTTCCTATAGAAAAATATTGATGCAAGGCATTCGGTTATGGTACACTAACGGCGCAACAGTCATTCAACTGTGTACTTTAGTCAACCGTGACCGAACAAGATTCAGATCACCCTCCCAGTCAGTTCACATACTTAACCGATACTTTACACCGGCTTAAGGGTACGTTTTGCGTGCCTTAAGCGTCCGGTGTTTTTGTATTTGGGTGGTTGAATCAGGAGAAAGATAAGCATATTGGACATCGCGAGTGTGGTTCCGTTAGTCGTCCTCATTTTTGTTCACGCGCTGGTGACGTTGGCCTATGCCGCGCTCACCAATACGCGCCAACCGCTGCTGCGTGAGCAAATCGAAACGGAAGCAGATGCGCCGCCGCGTCTGCATATCACCTATCAATTGAGTCTCTTACTCCTGCGCTTCGCCATCGCTGGCTTGGCCATCACTACCTTGGCCCAAAGTCTGGCGCCACTGATTAAACTCGAAAATGCAGATTTGGCTCATCTGTTGGCTGACTTCATTATCCTCCTGCCGGCGGCCTTGTTGACCCTCATAATTGGGGATTTGGTGCCTGAAGCGATTGCTAGCAATAATGCGGATGCGCTTGCGCCGTGGGTTGTGATGCCGATGCGCCTGCTGATTTCGGTGCTGTCGCCGCTGGTGATTGCGATGATGGCGGTGAGCAAGTGGCTGGCAAGCGCGGTTGGCAGCGGCAATAAAGTCAACGTCTACACCGAAGAAGAAATCATGACCATGTTGGATGCGGGCGAGAAGGAAGGCAGCATCGAGAATGACGAGAAGGAAATGATTTACTCGGTGCTGCAATTTGGTGATAAAACGGTGCGCGAGGTGATGATCCCACGTATTGATGTGATTGCGGTGGCCCTTGATACGACACTGGACGAGGCATTAACGGTGCTGCTCGACAGCGGACACTCGCGTATTCCGGTGTATGAAGATACCGTCGATAACATCAAGGGTTTGCTGTACGCCAAAGATTTACTGCGCGTACTGCAAAAACCTGCTGAGACGCGTAAGTCGATTAGCGACCTGATGCGCAAGCCGTTCTTCGTGCCGGAGAGCAAACGGGCTGATGAACTGCTGACCGAATTGCGAACCAAAAAGGTTCATATGGCGGTGGTGGTGGATGAGTACGGGGGTACAGCAGGTATCGTCACCTTTGAAGACTTGATCGAAGAGATCATCGGCGATATTCAAGACGAGTACGACATCAACGAAGAACAGGAATACACTGAGCTAGGGCCAAATACCTTCCGCGTGGATGCAGGCATCAGCCTGACCGACTTCAATGATCTCCTCGACGTTGAACTGCCGACCGAGGAAAGTGATACGCTGGGGGGTTTCTTATTTGCCGAATTTGGACGCGTGCCGGAAGTCGGCGAAATTTTAGAGCATCCGCCCTTGTCACTGCGGATTGAGTCGCTGGTGGGACGCCGCATCCGTAATGTGTATGTGACGCGCAAAATGGCTGAATTTGCTGCTGAAGATGAAAAGCCGAGTGCTGCCGAAACCCCAACCCAGACGCAACCTATCACCGAATAAGCTACTGCTCGTCGTCCGCGCCGAGGAGATAGGCCAATTCCTCGACGATGGCAGCGACAAAGGTGTAGGCAACTGTCACGAGGGCAGGGGGCAAGAGTAAACCGAGCAAGCCGAATGTCCGGCTAAAGAGCAGTGAAAAGCTGCCGATTACGATTCCAAAAAAGGCCATCATACAACCGTTGTAGACTTTCATGGTGCTAGTCCTCTTATCAGTTGTGTTCAGTTAAGTATATACGGAACCTGCCCAATTGGCTTCTGCAATTCCGGGCAGCGGATGTCCACCATCGCGGCCATCGCCTTTATCCGGGCCTGAATCCAACCACGGCAAATAATTGGCTTCCGTCCAATCAATCTTGGTAGCGTATACACGCCCAATCTCCTCCAAAAGTTCGATTACCGGCTGCGAGAAATCCTCTAAGCCTGAGCCGATGCCGGAAGGATCAGGTTTACCCGTTAGCGAAATGCCCAGCACATCACGCACGTTTTCGGTTTGGACATAAGGATTATAGCGGCGGAAGTCAATGCGCTGGCCGTAGATTTTGCGCGTCATTAAGACTTGTTCAAGTGTCGTGTCATCCAAAGTCTGGTTGATGATGTAGCGCACCCAATCCAGCAGCCAGAAGCGCCCGCCGTCACCATCGTTATAGGTGCGTGGGGGATAACCTGTTCCCAGCGACATATGGATGACATTGCCATCGGTGAAGCCTTCCGCCGCGCCGATATACTCCATCGCTTCGACGGTCGCAGCGAGACAGGGATTACCCGTTAAACCGACGCCGCCATCAATCAGATTGCCCAACACGGGCGCGAAGTATACGGGTGCAGCGCCGCTTGCCCCGACCGTTCCGCTGATCGGCCACTCGGCGAAGCGTCCGGCGCCCGGCCCTTTGCTGACTATGTAATAGGTGTTGGCGGTGCGTACGTCGCGCGTGGTCATGAAGACAATCGGCTTATTGAAGTCTTTGACCTTCTTGCCCTGTGCCAGCGGGCCGAGTGCATCCACAAACGGTTGCAGATCGTAGAAATGGCGCAGCCCGCCAAATATATAACGCAGAAAAAGTACAACGCCCTGTGGCTGGACTTGGAAGGCTTGCGGCAGCCGTGTCCGGTAGATTTCTTGCAGCATATCCTTGGCGGACATGCCTAAGCCGATGCCAGTCGCGATCAGTGCGCCGGTACTCGTCCCCGCCACCATATCAAACATCTCAGGGCAGGTTTTGCCGGTTTGATTTTCCAGTTCCGCCAGCATGGCCGTGGCGATAATCCCGCGCACACCACCGCCATCTACTGACAGAATCATCTTTTTGTGATCCGGATTAATATCCAACATGAAGTTGTTGCCTAACGAGTAGGAAAGTAAATAATTGGTTATGACGTAATGAGAAAGAGCATACACGCACTCGCAGCCAGCGGCAACCTGTGCTATCGTAGCGCCATGCCGGAAGCTCTATATGAGGCTTACGGCAGGTGTAGACAATCGTGAGATTTGATACGCGATGCAATCGGATCAGTCGGAACTCAATCTGCGCTCCAAAGTCTCGTCCGCTCCCACTGCGCGAACCGTAGCTCCCCGAACGACCTTTTTGAAGCTGAACACTTTTGATCGCCGCGTGGCGCTCATTCTACTCGCCATCTTGCTCTTGACGGGCGTGGTCATTCTGTTGGGGGATCGCGTCGGTGTGACGTTGCAGCGTTATGCGCCGTCCGGCACCGCTCGCAGTACCAGTTCGATTGTGATGCAGTTCAGCGAGAGTATGAACCGCGTCACTGTGCCACCAAGCATCAAAGTGGTGCAAGTCGCACCAGATAAACTCAACAGCGACATCAAGGATAGCGATGTCTTGGCCTCTGTTGCAGGAACCGTCAGTTGGAGCGGCACGACCTTCAACTTCCGTCCGAATGCGCCGCTGACACCGGGCGCAGCTTACCAAGTCATTTTGAATCCCGGCGCGGTCAGCGACAGCGGGCGTAAAGTTCTCTCGGCCTATCACTATGGCTTCACCGTTCGGACGCCGCGCGTAGCCTATCTTGCTCCTGCCAACAGCGCTCCGATGAACATTTGGATCGCTGACCCCAGCGTTCCCAACTCGGCGCATCAAGTGACATTTAGTCCGGCGGGCATCTACGATTTCGGCGTCAGTCCTGACGGTAGCAAGATCGCCTTTACTGAGAAGAATACCAGCACCGGTACCATGGATATTAAGCTGCTGGATGTGGATACTGGCGGCATTGAGCAGGTGACCAACTGCGCCGACTCGGAATGTAAGACGCCGGTGTGGCGTCCCGATGGCCAATTGATCGCCTATGAGCGCATTGACCTCAACTCCAAGATGGCGGATCAAGTGGGCGCGAGTCCCACCCGCATCTGGATTATCGACCTGAGCAGCACGCCCGCGACGACACATCCCTTGTTTGATGACTCGCAAATCCTCGGTTACGGTGTGCGTTGGTCGGCGGATGGCACGCGCATCTCGATGTTCGATTACAGCAGCCAAGGGATTCTGGTACATGACTTCCGCGACAGTTCCAATACGGTTGTGCCGAGCAAATATGGTAACCCGGGAGAACTCTCGCCGGACGGTCTCAAACTCATTTATCCTGAAGTGACGATGGCCAACAACGAAGCCACCAGTTATATGCAGGTGGTCGATCTGATTAATAAGACGCTTCAGCCCTTGAGTACGCCGAATGATCCGATTGACGACAGTTCCGCTATTTGGAGTCCCGATCAGAAATTCTTGATCGTCGGACGGCGCTATTTGGATACACGGATGACACGTGGTTACCAGATTTATAAGGTTAATCCAGCGGATTCGACGGCTGATCCATTGGTGGTTGACCCTGATTATCAAAACGGGATATTCTTGCTCGACCCGACTGGCACCGAATTGGTTCTACAACGCTTCCCGGATGCGGTCGCTATGAATGATCCGAATAACCCGGGCTTGCCGCAAATTTGGACATATGATTTAGACACGAAGGCGCTGGTTAAAGTCACCGATAACGCCTACTTCCCAAGATGGGTTCCGTAATACTGAGTTCGTCTAGTTTTAGGATGCAGCACATGACCGAAATGACCTCTCCACAACCGGCTCGGCAAAGCGGCCCGTCACCGATTTTGTTGGTGTTCTTGATTATCCCATTGTTTGGCATCATCGCGGCGGTCGCGCTGGCAATTAGCGATGGCGGCTTTGGTGGTCAGCAGGTTGTTCCGACGCCCGAGGCGGTTGCGTCGGATTTTGTGTCGTTGGTGGGGGATGCCGCGCCTGATTTTTCCTTGACGGGGTTGGACGGCGCAAAGCATCAACTGACGGAATATAAGGGGCGGGTAGTGATCGTCAACTTTTGGGCGACGTGGTGCGGCCCGTGCCAAGTGGAACTGCCGACGCTCGAAAAATTTGTCGCGCAACAAGGCCCGAAAGGCGCGATGGTCTTAGCCGTCAATGCAGGTGAAACGCCTGACCAGATCAACACCTATTTCAAGCAGAATGAGATCAGCGGCCTGAATGTGCTGCTCGACTCAGATATTGAGGTTTATACGGCTTACGGCATTAATGCCTTGCCCACATCGTTCATTGTGGATAAGGACGGCATTATCCGTTATCGCCACTTCGGCATGCTGCGTCAAGAAGACATCGATGGTTATATGAGCAAGCTCGCCGCGACCTAAGCCGCTTCAACGATATCTGAATGATGGACGCAATAAAGACGTTTCACAAAGTGGGATGGAGAAAACGAATGCAATCCTCTCCCCTAAATCCCCTCTCCAATGCTTTGGCGAGGGGAATAATACGGGCGGTCAGAGACCACGCCCCTACGAGGGAACTCTGTATTCAATAGAGGAACATGATTATCGCGCTCTATTCGAACATGTTTCGTAGGAATGGCGAGCGCACCATCCATTTTTTTACGCCGACGCCATTGCCTCTAGCTCCAACTTCCACTTTGGATCAAGCAACTGCGCGCAAATAACGGTCAACGTGACCTGATGATCGCCTAAATATTTCTTGCGCAGCCGGACGTTCGCCTCGTCGTATTCGGGGCTGGCCAGATAAAAGCGCAGCGAGATCAAATTGGCGTAGGTCATCTGAGCCGACTCTAAAATGCTTCCCAGATGTCCCCAGATGATCTCGGCTTGCTCTTCAAAACTCTCTGGCATGGTGTTGCCATCTTGCTGGTAGCCGTTCAAGCCGCTGATGACTAGCAGGCGCGTGTTGCCGCCGATTTCCAGTGCGTGGCTGTAATTCTGATATTGGGGATACAACGATTCGGGATTGTGTTTCATCACAGGCATGGGTTGACTCTTTGTGTGATAAGATGATTTCGCCGAACCATTATAGCCTGTTAATACCCATTAGAACTCATCTGAAAATTATTGTCGTTAGCTGACGCGATAATGACGTTTCATAAATTAGGTCGGGGAAAGCGAATGCAATCCTCTCCCCTAAATCTCCTCTCCGCTGCGCAGCGAGGGGACTTCCAGGGGGACTTACGCACACAGGTGCTCCCCTACAGAGGAAACTCCGTATTCAATAGTGAAACAGCATTATCGCGTCCCTACACTCGGATCATTTATACAAGTCATTTGATGTCAAACTCAAGCCATTTCATAGGGACGGTATACGTGCCGTCCGTTACTTTCTTAAATACTCAGATGAGTTCTTATGCACTCAAATTGAGATTATTAACGGCGCTTCGAGTGCGTAACTTTCTCGGTAATCGTACGTAAACACACTTGAAGATAACGCCGCAATTCTATTTTGCATTTGCGTTCTAGCCATGCAATAATCGCAGCATTACACGTGGAGGTTGCCGAGTGGATATAGGTCGCGCATTCACTTACATTTTTGATGACCGCGAATGGATGCCGAAGGTATTGATTAGCGCGGGGTTGGCGCTTTTCTCGACCTTAACCACCGTCTTGCTCATCGGGTTGGTGGGGTGGGCGATGCTCTTAGGGTATATGGTCGAACTCGTCCATAACGTCAACGGCAACGCAGCAACACCGCTGCCACGTTGGGCAAATTACACCGAAAAACTGCGCAAAGGTGGCAACGTCCTCACAGCGCTGATTGTGTATAACTTGCCCCTGCTGCTGCCTGTTTGCTGCTACGTCACCACCTCAAGTTTTTGGAACGATAATTTCTTCGGCAGCGCTATCGGTTACGGCGTGTGGTGCTGCGTCGTCCCGCTCGTTTTACTGTACAACGTCATTACATGGCCGATGTTCGCCCTCGCTCTCGTACGCTACGCCGAAGAAGATAATATCGGTGTGTTCTTCCAATTCGGCGACTTATTCGGTACCGTTTTTCGCCATCTGAGCGACACGCTGCAATGGCTGTTTATCATGCTCGTCACCAATTTCATCCTCGGCATCTTGTTTGCTATACCCTGCGTCGGACAAGCGGTCGCACCCGCCCTCGCCATCCCGATTTATGGCTACTTCGCCTCGCGCTATGCTGCCCGCATTGAAGATATGCCACGCCCCAAGCGCAAACGTGCTTGATCTCGTATGAGTAAAGCACCTCTACCCGATGTGCCGCAGCGCTGGGAGCGACCTTTTAATTTCCCGCCGGGACATTGGAAAAAGCAGCTCCCAACCCATGTTCTCAACTCTGCTATTCAAGGTGACCTTGATGCGCTGATTGGCATCCTTGCGCTTAATCCCTATTATCTCAATTTGCGTGGCCCACATGGTCGGACGCTTTTATGGGAAGCCGTACGAAGTGGACAATATGCCCTTGCGGAATGGCTGATCGAGGAGGGCGCGGACGTCAATGCGACAGGCGCTTACAACCAAGAGAGTTACGTGCAGATCACGCCGTATTGTGCCTCCGTTTATTATGACCGGCCTTATATGGCCGAGTATTTGCTCTCACAAGGCAGTGAGCTTGACGTCTTTCGCGCGGCCTTCCTTGGTCGTATGGGGGATGTCGCCGCGCAGCTTGAGGCCAATCCCGAACACCTCAATGCAGAAGACCCGCATGACGCGATCTATTTTGTGCCGCTGCTGGCCTTTGCCCTTGCCGGTGGACATTTATCCCTCACCGAATGGTTATTGAAACGAGGAGCAGTAGTCGAGCCATACAGCGCTCAACTGCTGCATGTCGCTACCATGAATTCGCGGATGGATTTGCTGGAATTGTTGGTCAGCGCTGGCGTCAATGTAGAGGCAGCCGACACCGGCATCTATGTTCTGACCTCTGATCTGGAAATCCTAAGCTACCTGTTGCAACATGGCGCATCCGCCAGCCGCAAGGGGAAAAATAAGTTTCCGCCGCTGGTTTATCTCTCACGCAGGGATAAAGGCGAACACGTCGATAAACTGGAAGTGCTATTGGAGTACGGGGCTGAAATCAACGCCAGTGGCCCGAAAGGCCGCACCGCGCTGCATTATGCCGCGCGAGCGGGTTTCCTCAACGTCATCCACTTCTTACTCAATCACGGCGCGGACGTCAGCCTGCACGATGATGAAGGCTATACCCCACTCGACGCGGCTCGCCTGAATAACAAACCCGCTGCCGCTGATCTTCTGAGGCATCCCAAATAAAAAGACACAGAGAAAATCTGTGTCTTTGCTTTAAAAATTGAATTTACGGATTGGCTTTGCAGAAATCATCAATCTCTGCAATCTCGCCCTCGCTCAAAACCAAATCCATCGCGCCGATGATACCCTCAACCTGCTTGGCACTCCGCGCACCAACAATCGCCGCGGTAATCACTGGCAGACGCAGCGTCCACGCAATCGCGACTTCGCCGGGTGTGCGTCCGTGCCGCGAACCAATCGCTTCCAGCAATTCGACCAACTGAATATGACGCAGCAAGCGCGGCTCACGGAAGTTTTCGTTGCGGCTGCGCCAATCGTCTGCTGGCAAGTTCCGTGCGCGTTCCAAGGTCATCGCGCCGGTCAATAAGCCTGCGCCCATCGGCGAGTAATTGATGACACCAATATTGTGCTGTTCGCAGTAGGGCAGGGTTTGCGCTTCGACTTTACGATCAACCAGCGAGTAGGGCGGTTGCAGCGAGGTAATCGGCGCGATCTTGGCGGCACGTTCCATCTGCGCTACATTGAAGTTGGAGACGCCAATCCAGCGCACTTTGCCTTCTTCCTTGAGCTTCGCCATCGTGGCCCAACCCTCTTCAATGTCACTGTCCGGTTCTGGCCAATGGATTTGATAGAGATCAATCACGTCCACTTGCAAACGCCGCAGGCTGGCTTCAATCTCTGTACGAATTTCTTTGAGGCTGCCGTAGATCGCTCGGTCATCGTTCCAACGACGCTCGCATTTGGTGAAGATATAGGGACGGTTGCTACGGCCTTTGAGCGCCTTCGCCACCAATTCTTCCGAGTGACCAAGGCCATAAACGGCTGCCGTATCAATCCAATTGATGCCGCCGTCAATCGCTGCTTGAATCGCCTCAATCGCCTCGCCGTCATCCTGTGCGCCCCAAGCGGCTGCCCAACCCGCTCCACCAATCGCCCACGCACCGTAGCCAATCCGCGTAATCATCAAGTCCGAGTTGCCCAATTGTCGCTTCTGCATCCATTCCCCCTAAAAAATTTATTTCAACAGCCGTAAATATGGTCGTTTGTAGGGGAGGATCTTAGACCCTCCCATTCAATGTGGTTACTTCTTCTGCTTATTCCACTCGTCCCAACCGGCCTTGTCTAGCGCCTTGAAATCCTCGTCGGAAAGCTCGACACCTGCCGCGCTGATATTCTCTTCCAGATGCTTGACCTTGCTCGTGCCGGGGATAGGCAGCATGACTGGGCTGCGCTTGAGTACCCATGCCAGCGCCATCTGCGATTGGGTCGCGCCCAGCTTCTTAGCGACGGTATCCAATAGGCCACCATCCTTGCTCAAGTTGCCTGCGGCCAGTGGGAACCAAGGGATAAAGGCGATGTTGTTCTGCTCGCAGTAATTCAACACGTCCTCGCTATGACGGTGCGCCACATTGTACAGATTCTGCACGCTCACCACTTTGAAGTGCTTTTCGGCGGCTTGGATTTCCTCGACGCTCACTTCGCTCAACCCCACATGACGGATTAAGCCTTCGCGCTGCATATCCGCAATCACCTTGAATTGTTCCTCGCGGTCAATATGCGCGTCGATGCGGTGCAGTTGCCATAGGTCGATGCGGTCCACGCCTAGGCGGCGCATGCTCATCAGCACGCACTGGCGCAGGTACTCGCGGCGGCCTAGCTGGCGCCAGATGTTCGGGCCGTGGCGGGTGAAGCCGCCCTTGGTGGCGATGTAGAGGTTGTTGTAGGGGAAAAGCGCTTCGTGGATCAAGTCTTCGCTGATATATGGGCCATAGGAGTCGGCAGTGTCGATAAAATCTACGCCAACTTCGGGCAGGCGGCGCAAAACAGCCAGCGCCTCGTCGCGGTCGTCGGGTTCGCCCCAGATGCCGGGGCCGGTGATC
>JAABUG020109200.1:0-35536 GCA_011319215.2 Scortechinia acanthostroma
AATAAGATTCCAGCATTGTGGTGGTTGAGAAATGATTAAAATTATATGAGGCCTAAGACGCGGATTGCTTTTTTTGTTGAGATGTTGTTTTTCATTGAGATTGTGGGGTTGTGCTACGCGCGACCCCTACTACTAAGGCTTAGTCTGACTAAGCCGTACTAGTAGTAGGGGTCGGTTACTTGTCTGAGTCCCGTTTTGGCTGTTTGGGTGGAGGACTTCGATCCCTTATGGCCTATCTATTTCTGTTGACTGTAGAAAGGTAGGGACCATCGCACTGTATCTATGATGCTTTCTGTTCGGAATGAGAACGTTTTAGCCTTGGCGTTGAGATGCTACGTTCAGGGCTTTGGATGATCAAGTTAGGGGCAGATTTATTTCCTTTGCAATCATTGCTGTACATTTAGCTTCTGCTATTCTGATTGATAAGAACACTTAGTCACTGTACCAAATCCTAAGTAACTCTGTAGCCTCACTGTCTCAGGAACCAGAAAATACACCTGAAACCCTAGTTTCATCTACCCAGACAGATACTCCATACCAAGATGCCGATCATTGATGTTCTGAGAGGCCGCCGTGGCTGATGGTCCGTGCACCTCTTGGGGATCGGGGAAAGCTGTCCGTTCCGTAGGTACACAAACACTTCTCCATCTTTCTCCTTAACAACAATAAATACCGTGTTAGCCCAGACGCTTATTGACAATGGCGGACGAGGAGGAGCGCATCAAGGCCGAGAAGCTGGCCGCTGCGAAGAAAAGAGTAAGCCTGGAAAACCGACGTGGGGATGACCCTTGAGGGAAGATGGCTGACGCTGGTTCTCTTGGACAGGTAGCGCAGCTCCAGAAGCAGAAGAAAAAGGCCAGCAAGAAGACCGCCACCGCGGGAGCTCCAAAGGAAGCGGACGCGCCGAAAGAGACCGCTGCGCCTAGCGAAGACGCCCCCGCAGAAGTGAAGCAAGATGAGACTGAATCAACAGAGAAGGAAGCACAGAAAGAGGAGGAACAGCAAGCGGAGCCGCACATTGAACCAAAACCGGAACGAGAGGTTGAACCCGCAGCTGAGCCCGTAAAGCGCGCAGAGTCGCCCGTTGAACCCATGCCCGAGGCGCCTACGTCCCTTTCTCCAGGGCCGGATGCCGAGCCCCAGACTCCAGGCGCCAAATTAGATACTCCGCGCGCGGGTCATACTCGGCAACCGTCTCTTTCGATTCAGTCCAAGATGCGCTCGTCATCGTTTCGGAAAGGCTCTGTCTCTCAAGGATCTGCGACGTCTCCTTCGAATACCTTAAAGTCACCCTCTTTACCTCCTTTGACCGGTGATGGTGACTCCGTGCACGAGGTTTATCGGAAACAGTCGATGCGGATAGAGGAGCTGGAGAAGGAGAACAAGCGACTAGAGAAGCAGCTGGAAGAGTCAACGAGTCGCTGGCGGAAGACAGAAGAGCAGCTTGAGGATCTTCGGGAAGCGAGCGTTGATGCGGGGGAGTTGAAAGATAAACTGGAGAAAGCCGAACAGAAAGCGGCAGAGATAGACGAACTGGTGTGTTTTTTGCGTGTAAGCATTGTTAAGAACGTTACTGACATAGTCAACAGAAGGCAGAGATCGCCTCCCTACAGAGGCAGAACTCGCATCTTCAAAATCGATCGCACCGCAACAATGCCAGCATCTCTGTGCCAGCTCCTTCAGAGTCGCCTCCTGCCGACCTCGTACAACAGCTTGAGTCCAAGTCAGCTACTATCGAGGCCATGGAACTAGAGATTTCCAATCTACGTGCACAGCTCTCGCAACAGTCCTCATCCAACAGTGCTCACGAGGCTCAGATAGCCGCTTTGGAAGAGAGACTCACCCAGAGTGAATCCGCTCTCGAGAAGTCTCAACGAGAGCTTACAGATACGAAAAACGCCCTGACGCGAGCCTCCGAAAAGGCAGTCAAGGAAGGAGTAGACAAAACTTCTACAGAGACACTAATCAAGAACCTGCAACGCGAGATCGAGGAACTGAAACAAGAAAAGTCCGAAGCAGAGAAGAAGATAGACACGCTAGACAAGAAACTCCAAGCACTGGGAAACCTCCACAAAGAGTCCGAAACCCGGCACCAGGCCCGCCTCCGCGAGAGCGAAAAGACCGAGAAAGAAGCAGCATCTCTACGGAAGCGCCTCGCAAGCGTCGAAAACGAGAACCTACGACTGAAAGACGACCTCGAGCGCCTCAGGAAGCGCGAATCCGGCGGCACAGACGACGACGCCCTCGACGAGCTGGAGGACGAGGAACGATCGCGCCTGGAACGCCGAATCCGCGACCTCGAAGGAGAAGTCTTTGATCTGCGTCGTGGCGTCTGGAAGGAACGGCGCGAGGAACTCTCCACCGCGGACCAAGCGGGCTATACGGCGCCAGACCCCGCCGCCAACGCCTTCGACGACGTGGACCTCGTCGGCGGCTCGTCCGCAGACCACGCGCGCCGCCGCAGCATGGCCGCCCAGCACTCGTCCTTCTCCACCGTCCTCTCCAGCGGCCTCGCCGCCTTCACTGGCGGCTACGGGAACCGCAGCCGCGCGTCCTCAACCCAGCAGCACCCGCCTGCTGCGCGCGGCAGTCTCGAACTCCTGTCCGAGGAGAATTTCGAGGATGAGTTCGACGAGGCGGAGTTTGCGCGAGCGCAGGCTGAAGAAGAGGCGCGCAAGCGTGTGGAGTGGGTCCGCGAGATCAAGGGGAAGCTTAAGGACTGGAAGGGCTGGAGGCTGGATTTGGTGGATAGTCGCGCTGGTGCGGAGGGTGCCGGTGTGGGGATGGGTGAGATATTCGAGATTTAGATATCTGTCGTACGGCGTCCTCTTCAACCTTACTCTTTCAACCGATCTACATCGACCAGTTTCAACACTGTGCTTTATCTCGCACAGTGACATTCCCAATTACAATAATGACTAGGCTAAGAATTATGAACTCGATAACGAGCCCTCCGCCGTGTAATGAATGAAATATACTCGTTTTAGGCTAAGAAAAATGGATATCCCATGAGTAAAGCACGCAACAAATGCAATATATAAACACCAGCACCGAAAGTCCCAAACCAACGCAAAAGACAAAGCACCAATTGAACACGTGCACATACTGGAAATCAATCATCCGCCTCATGGCGCCCAGTAAGAACACCCTCCGACTTCCGCCTTCTCCTCCTCCCAAGCAGCTCGCCAACCCACCCAGACATCTGATACAACCAGCCACCCGTCACCATAACCCCGGAGACGGTATTCACCAGCCTTACAAGCAGAGACAAAAAACTGGTGCGCTCCTCGCTAATCATAAGCAGGATGGGCTCGATGTTGTACTTGAAGAAGACGCCCGGGACGAACATCGGGTTCTCTGGAATCGCGCTGGACTGGCTGGTCGCCGCGTACTGGTTGGTGAAGATGAGGTTTTTGCTGTGGCGGTTTGGGGGCGGGGCGCTGGTGTAGGTGTTTGTGTCCAGCGCCAGGCTGCCCTTGGAGTAGATGGTTGGCACGATTGACAGAAAGTACTGGTACTTGTAGTAGTGGTCTTCGGTTGTGGCGATGGTTTTGTCGAGGGGATTGAGGATGGTGGGGTAGTGAGGGCCGAAGGAGAGCTCCGTGATCATGTGGGAGAAGTTGAAGGCTGCGCGAGTCAACCTCAATTGAATATCCAAGGAAGAAGGGGAAACGTACTCTTGTGGTCCAGATGAGCTGCGTTGTCATAGTACCCATGTCCCCTGGCGGTGATATGGAAATCACCCTGGACCTTATTCCCCTCCAGACTGCCATAAATTCGACACGAGTCAACAGGATCACCCCTGCGCAGCTTGGGGCCCTTGGCGAACTTCTTCCTGGGATTCCTCCGCACCTCGCCGAGAACATGGTGCACATGCGCGTCGGCCTCCTGCTCTGATAGACGATCGGCGTTCTCCTGGCTGAGAGTCTGGTACTCGTGCGCGCCGCCGTAGGTCTCGTAATTGCGCTTGTCCATCCACAGCTTCCAGCTCGTGCGCTCGCGTTTCAAGAGCTCGCCGGCAAGAACGCGGTCGCCTGAAGCATCCTGGATATTCACATCTAGCGTGTCACAGGGCATCTTGACGACAATGTCCAGGTTCAATTGCAGGTCATGGGAGATTCCTTTTTCGACGCTGAAGTGGTGCTTCTCTGTGCCTTTGAGCCACGTGCGGAACTCGGATATCGAGAAGAAGGTGCAGACGAGCAAGATCAGGACCGTCCATTGTCCTCCGCGACGAGAAGGCGCTGTATAAGAAGGTTTTGTTTTTGCTAGATTCAACACGACAATTGTCAGCATCTACACCATAACCTGGGCCAGGCCGCTTTCGAGAACAGTTTGCGAAAAGGCACGATCGAGCGAGCTGGCATCTGAACACGTCAATGATTTACGATGAGAACTTACGGAAAGCATCAAACGTCTTCAAGCCGCCTTTGACGTTTGACTTCTCTCCAAATGCATCCTCGTCAAGACGGTGCGATGCGAAGCCGTTCATCACGAGTCGCAACTTGAATTGGACAAATCAAGACATGAACGGGAGAGAATTGAGAGACCAGGTGTATAGACAGCAAAGATAAAAGGAGCCTAAGGCAAAAGAGCACAGCTCTGATGATAGCGGAAGAAAATAGTTGAAACAGACGACCCCGGGGAGAGGATGAGTACAGGCCAAGTATTCCACAAGAAGTACTCCGCACTCCGACGCGTTATCAGACGCCTTATCAACAACGCTATCAACAAGGCTAGATTCATGGCTTTTCAACCGCATCTTGCAAGCATCACAGAATTCATAGATTACTCTCTATCTCATAGCAACTTCATGATCTCTATACTAGACAAGCACCCCTCAAAGCTGCCTATACCACCAGTAGCCACAAGCTCAGCAGAGCAAAGTCAGCAACACCAGCAAATACTCCGCAGATTAAGTCACAACTGTCCCGGGCGAGAATTGAAGCGATACAAGGGTACTGATGCGAAGAATGGTCATGAGAAGGCGTATGAATGTACAGACGCTTATGCATAACAATGAAGATCCGTAGCGATGCAATAACCTCAAGGGTACATGAGAATGAGGTGATGCGAAGACATGTGCAGGGAATTATGACAGACAAAGGGATATGCATATGGTCTGGTAGAAGTTCGAAGGAAAGGTCATGATTGTATCATAAACAATTGGAGACTGGTGGAAGCAGGAAACAAAACAGAAGGGTCAAGAAAAGCGAGAGAAGAGCACAGGTATCATGGCAAACCACACAAATGTTGGAATAAGGGGGTATAAAATGAACTCTTGCTGCCTTGTCCGCCGCTTCAAATTTGGTTCACTTGAATCAATCATGACGCATGCGCAGAACCGCTGACGTTCTCGACCCGATGTATGCAACTTGAAGATAATGAGACAGAATTAATATTACAGGCATGTGAAAAGAAAGAGAAAGAAAGGTGGAGAGATGGAAGAGGACGCATCATTTACTCCTCTGGCAACCCGTCAGCAAAACGGCCAGGTGGTTAAATCTTTATCGGCTCAGGTTACTTACCAGACTCGTCGCCGCCGCCGCAGTCGCGAGATCAGGCTTTCCACTGATGCTCCTGGCTGCAACACGGGGTAACGCTGAACCAGGAGTAGAAGTGACAGTTGTGCCTCGCTTGGCAGGAGTCGACGGCGGCAGGCCGCTCACGGTTGAGTGCCGTTTACCAACTGTCGCCGGCTTCACAGGAGAGCTGCCCGAGATGTCCCGACTGCGGATAAATGTGCCGTTCTTGAGACTAGTTCCAGGTGGCTCCGGCAGCGGCCGTGCTGTGGGAGTAGACAGAGTGGTTGCACGCTTGTTCGAAAAGTTCGCTACACCATAGGATCGAGAGCGTGTTGCAAGTTTGATTCCGGTGATGAACTCGTGTCTGAGCGCATCGTGAGGGGTGAGGCGACGAGCGGGGTCCCACCGAAGACAGCGGGAGATAAAGTCGAGGAACGCTTCGTCGTCACACTTCAAAACCTGTTTGAGGTCCTTTGAACTGGGTCGCCGCCTTCTGCCCTTCGAAGAGACGGTGAGTCTAGGTTTGCCCAAAGAATCAAAGAATAACTTCTTCCGAGTGCTCTTCTCGATTAGATGTTTCTCGGGAGGACCAAACACCTCCATTATACAAGCAAGCTGCTCCTGTTCATTTTCTCCCGGGAAGATGGGATAGCCGGTGTAGAGCTCGGCCAAAATGCAGCCCAGACTCCACATATCAATCGGCATGCCATAAGACATGCCAAGAATGACCTCTGGCGAGCGGTAAAAACGACTTTGGATATATGTATACACTTTCTCATTCTCAAAGCAACTGGATCCAAAATCGATGACCCGGATCTCGGAGCTCATGGGATGAACGAGAAGGATATTCTCAGGCTTGAGATCACAATGAATAACCTTCTTGGTGTGAAGGAGTGTCAGAGTGCTCAGGATCTGCTTCGTGAAGCGGCGTATTAGTTTGAGCGAGAACCCTTTGAAGTCGTGAGCCTTGATGAATTCATAAAGGTTCATTCCGAGCAGTTCCGTGGAGATACAGAGATGGCCCCTGAAGTAGAAACTCTGTGTGAAATTGACCACACTGTGACGGCGATGCGGATCCCACTCCTTGAGTTTCTGGAGGAGGTTCACCTCGATCAGAGCTTGTTGGTGGAACCGCTTCTTGTTGCGAATGATTTTCACAGCAACCAGAGCTCCGTTCTTGTGGTCGATGCATCTCACAACCTGACCAAAGCTACCTTTGCCCAGAACATCAAGTACTTCATACCGATACGCAAGATGATCTCCGATCACGATGTTGTAGTCACCTCGATCATCGTCGTAGCCGAAGTTCGCAGCTTGCGCGTTCAGATCACCAACATGTTTCTTCGCATTCTGCGTTCCGCAGAAGTAAATATCCTTGAAGTCGATGATCTCTCCACGTTCGAAGATATTGAGATTGGCCATTTTTAGTGCCTGCGCTGGGCTCACTCGCTCTTTCGGGCCTGCCTTGCGGCGTAATTCGTCCAGATTTCTGGCCGCAGTCTCAAAGTCCTTGCGCTTGCTAGCGAGCCTACGCATCTCCTCGTCGGCTACCAGAACGTCAGAGTCAGGGCTAGAATCATGCTGGCGAGGATTGGCCGCCGTGTTGGACTTTGCCGAACTGATTATCTTGTGCACAGGCGAAAGAATTGATGATCCTCGGAGTGGAGCTGCATTGCTTTCCGCGGACTCGTTCGAGAGAGTTGGCTCCAAAGCGAGACTCTGTTCACTGCTCACACTTGGCTTCCGCATTGTGGAGCCGGTTGTGCTGGAAATCGAAGACTGACGTCTTGTCTGAGCGTACGCGGGCTTGAGCGTGGGACTCGAACCTTTGACCGTGGACAAGTTATTCCATGTGGCAGATGCTGGCAGTCTAGGCGGCGGCATTTGCTTCGCCGGATCCATATCAGCACCTGTCTGACGTTGTGATTTGGAGTTGCTACGCTTTCTGGTCAGAGTGATTTTATTGAAAAGGGAAGAGCCAGAAATGCTGTTGTTGTCGGCATCCGAAGGAGTAGACATCTGACTGATTGTCTCGGCATTCGAAGAGAATGCGGAAGATTGAGTTTGAGGTCGAGGGCCAGTCAGCTTGTATGATTGCGAGATCCGTGGAGAGTAATCCCCACTCGTGTTGGCCTTTTGTTGTAGGTTGCCGAAGTCGCTGCTACTCTTTGGCAATGTGTACGAGACGTAGGGGGAAATTGTTCGCGCACCACCGGTGGTATGATCGTCAAAAGACGCCAATGCACTGGAGCTGCTTGCTGTCCTTAGAGGAGCAGTTGTTGAGGTGCTCAGCACGAAATGAGAGGTGCTGCTTCGAGCGTGGGTGAAATCAATTGTGTCGTCATGATCTCGAAAGAAGAAATTTGCCTTCGAGGCTGTCATCGGCGTGCTTGGAGTCTTGGATATGGCCTGGCCTGAAGGAGTGTAAGGCTGCGCGTCCTCTTCGCGATCCTTGAAAGCTTCGATCTTAGAGGCCACGGGAGAGCTCAGGGGCAACAGGTTCAACGGGGGCAATTTCAATGGCTGCAGATTCTTCTTCGAAAAATTGCTAGCCGGCGTCTTGGCATCGGAGGTTCTCATTGCTCGCTCATCAGGATTGTCCGTGGTATTATTGTCGTTACCACTTGTCGCTGGTTTGTGCTCCTGGTCTTGGCCACCCTTAGACCTCAGAAGACCAATATCCAGCGGAAGACTAGACTTCCGCTGAGCGAAGTAGGTCTGCAAATCGACGTCACCCTTGGGAGACTCATAGGCCTTGGGAATCGCGGGTACGGGAGGGACTTCTTCATTGTTTCCCCCAGTGTGTTCCGCACGCGGTTTAGGGGTAGGTAACCGGGAAGACGATTGATTCTGGGCCAATCTCGTCTGCAAGGAGCTGCCAGAATTCCTCGTAGAGCTATAGCTCGTGTTTGACGATAAAGACAACCCCGAACTATAGGATTTTCGACTCGCGTCCGGCGTTGTTCTCGTCGACGATGGTGTCACGCTCTTTCGCGGGAGGCTAGACGGAGACTGGGCGCAGGAGCGTGGGCGGACAGGCAGCGAGTCCGGTTTCGTTGGAGGAGTATATGGCAATGGAGGCGCTTGCGGCGCTGTGGAAATTCGCTTCATGCGCCGTGCATCAGTAGGGCTTATTGTTCGAGCCCCGAGGCCTGTCGCGTGCGGGGGCATAACTGACACCCTTTTCGCAGATGGAGAGGGCGTAATTGCACTCCCGGCAGGATTCTTAACCAGCGTCCGAACGGTATTAGTGGAACATGACCGGGAGTGGTCGGTCAATCCAGATGCGGTCAGCAGATGGTCACGAGGTTCTCGGGAGGGCGGCTGGAGCGACTTGGCTTTCATGTTGCGAACATTGGAAGGGAGCCTCGTCTTGTCGAGGCCGTTAGAATCGAGATGCTGGGCATGTGGGCGGAGACTTCCATGATCGGCTGACGCGGTGTCCACACTAGCCTTCCGAGTAGATATGCTCTGACGTCTTGCAGATGTAGCAGCTGGAACGAAGCCAGGGCCTATGGATTTCCGTGGAGCGCGCGGAGCAGGAGCGTTTGCAGCGGAATTCTGGACAAGACTCTGGCGGCGACTCCGCGCAGCGGTGTTGGAAGCCGGAAGACGCGAAGATACCGATTCTGCGGAGGAATTCTGGTTCGATAAACGCGAAACCTCACTCTTTCTCCGAATGGAATTACTTCTTGACCGACTGGCGAAGCTGGATTCGTTGTTATCAGCCCACGGATTACGCGAAAATGGAGCTGGGAGTTGGCTTCCGGGGTTCGATCCCGGCATAGGAAAGTGATTCAGACTCGGCTCTGCCATGATACTGTTGTGGAAATCATCAAAGTTGACGGGGGCAAGGAACTCCATCTGATCAGGAGGCGTATGGTTGTAGTCCGCCAACGCCAGATTCCCCATGCTGGTGGATCGAAGACTGACGCGAGAGTTGGTACTCCGTGTTGATTCATTTGTTGAATCAATTGAGGAGTGTCCCGAGTGAAAAAACGAGCCGGGTGCATTACTACGAAGCAGAAAGTTAGAAGTTTCACTGACACAGAGACGTGGTACACTCCCAGTCAGGCTGAAAAGAACAACAGACGCAAATGGGAGATCTTGGGTCCGTACCTTCTGCGCGATGGTTCTTGCGGCCGTGGGCCCTGCGGCACTTTTTGATCTCGAATCGACAGTCTTCTCTTAGTCATGATGCTTATGCGAGATCCAGCTGTTGTTTTTGAGGAAGGAGGAGTATCCGAAAGGAAAGGCGTCGATGCATGTTTCTGCAAGCGTCTTCTTGCCGGACCCTCTGCTGTTAAACCCGTATTTGTTAGCCACTGCCACTTGCGATTTCCCAATGGACAAAACCATCGCTTCAATATTTACCTCCAGATCCTGAATCTTCATTCCGAGATGGACTGGTCGAGCCCGTTTGTCCCTTACGCAGCTGCCCCCTCGGAGTCTGCTGCGACGGGAGCTTTTCTGGCATCCTAAGGCTTCGATTCCAGAATTCCCAGTAGCGATAGGGACACGGTCAGAGCGATTCGTCGAGAAATTAGAGGTGAACGAGGAGCACAGTGTCGTCGTCCTTTGCCAATGGCACAGAGGCGTCACTGATTTCCCAGCCTTCAAAACAAAGAAGAGGCTTGACAACACAGTCGCGCAACCCGTCAACGGTCGCTACCGGTCCATTGCGGGGAACAAAAAGAGCACGTCTCTTTGCCAGGAGTCGACCACGAAAATCCAAACCGAAGTACGCGGCCAGATAAAAGGATTGACAGCGTATTGATATCGATTCGGTTTCTTCTCGACGTGTCGACAAAGGGTTGTTGTCCGCAGAGGGGGAACTCTTCGCCGTTCGGTTGGACTTGGCGTTAAAGAAAGTTACGGGCGTATATAATCCTGGGACCGCTAGACTAGAGCCAAGCAAACGGGAAAGAAGAAAAGGGGGAATATCGAGAAGGGAACGAGGAAGGCACCCAAATCTGATGAAACGAAAATATAAGACAATGTCGTGAGCAGAAGAAGAAAGCAAGAGCACCCAATGCCAGCTAGGAAAATGAAGCAGAGGAGAAAAGTCGAGGAAAAGGGACAAAATAATTATGGGTACAGCGTAAACAACAAGCTGTTGTTGACCTCTGCTAGTTCTACTATGGAGTACCTAGAGAGGTCCTATCTACCTATCGCAAGTTTCTTAGAAGTAGTCTACCTTAGCGTAGGCCCAAAGTAAGGTAGTGCGTGCCCCCTGGCTCCTTTTGCACAGGCCCCATAGAGGCCTAATTGGGTAACAACAAGTGCAAATAGGGCAAACACTGCTCTTCTGAGGTTAGGACTGCATGATGTGTGGATTTTGTCATTTTCTGCTCCTTACGGCTTATCAAACCGTACACAAGTTACACGTTCATTACCCAAATTACCATCTCAGACTGTTTTATTGAAGCCGACCCTGCTCGGCTCATCATATCAGAACAGTCGATGTGCATGTGCTTCAGTGCGGAGAGACCTAGCACTTCAGGCTATCCGCCACAAGAAATGCACCTACATGCTACAACTCTATCACTCGACGCAGATTCCAGCTTAGGGCATGATGGATGACGGTTGTACTGCAGAAGTTATTGCCAACCGTGACGAGCCCATCCCCCTCATCTCTGTCAACAAAAATGACACCAGGTCACATCGGCATGGGAGGTCGGAGTCTTTGCAAGACAAGTTATTCGCCAAGTTTGTGCCCTCGTGTCATGAGAAATGAGGAGTTTAAGGTGCTGACTGAGCTAACATTGTTCACATAAGGCTCCTGGAGCAAGTCATTCCCACAGAAGATGTAGACAATGAGACCGTGTCGGGAGGCGACAAGCGTACGGTTGCAGATGTCAAGCGGCCTGCGTTTAGCCTTCCTTTGATGGCTAATAATTTTCGTCGCTTCAACGCCAGGTATGTCAGATAATATATTTATCGAGAAACGTTGAACTTGCATGTCGCTAACAGTCTTCACAGGATCGGGATCGTTTTCCATTTCCAGAACCGAGTTGAACGTCTGCTAAGCTGGAGGAAATCCTCCCATACATTTTCTTTCCTCTTTATCTATTCCTTCATATGTCTGGATCCTCATCTCTTGGTGGTACTTCCCATCACTGTCATTTTACTCTTCATCATGGTCCCAGCGTTCGCAGCACGTCATCCCCCTCCTCCTTCAATGTCTACTTCCAGCACCACACCCTATTATTCATACCAAGGTCCGGCACTAGCGCCTCCGAAGACTATCAAGCCAGCGTCTGAGACATCGAAGGATTTCTTCAGAAACATGCGAGATCTCCAGAACGTCATGGCAGACTTCTCTGATGTGCATGATGCTACTATCGCTCTGTTTGCACCCATAACCAACTTTTCGAACGAAAAGCTCTCGTCCACTGTTTTCCTCGTGCTAACGATCACTGCTGTGCTACTGTTTCTCACGGCGCATCTCTTGCCGTGGCGGTTGATTCTACTACTTGGTGGCAATGCGGCCGTCCTATCCAGTCATCCTGGCCTACAAGAATTCCTGCAGAACCTCATAGGAGACAGTAGCGGCGATGTGAAAACCGAGCCGCAGGCTGACCGGGCGGAGAAAAAGAAGAATCCAGACACGTATGGGTTGTCGCTGCCGTCCAACCCATCCGCCGCCGTATCGTTGCTTGATTCGTTGGCTGATATTTCTCTGGATTCATATCCTGAAGAGCGTGAGGTAGAGATTTTCGAGATCCAAAATCGCTCCCTAGCTCCTTATTCTGAGTCAGAGTGGGACCATTTCATTTTCAGCCCAGTGCCATATGATCCCTTGTCGCCGTCCCGAATTGCAGGAGACCGCCCAAGGGGATGTCGTTTCTTCGAAGACGTTCAGCCTCCACCTGGCTGGACATGGAAGACAAAGAAGTGGAAGCTGGATCTTGACTGCCGCGAGTGGGTCGTTGAGCGCATGATCACCGGAGTGGGCTTTGAAATACCCGGAGCTGGCCCAGAGGGAAGCACTGCCAACGAAGAGATTGGAGGCTGGGTTTGGGATCTACCTTCTCAATTATTGTCCAGAGACGAGGATGCCGTGGCCACTGCACTAGGGTATCAAGATTACGGCTCAACCTCGAAGCCGGCCTCACTTCAAGAGAAGAAAAAGATGCAGAAAGGTAAGCAGAAGTCGATTTCGCGAGACTGGGAAGAGCAAGGAAATTCAGGATTCAATGGCATGGGCGAATGGCGGAGAAGACGGTGGGTTCGGGTCGTGCAGAGAGTGAGCGTGTCCTCCGAGATTGACAAAGAGAAACCTTCCAACCAAGGAAAATCCTGATACTTGTGACGAATAACACTGGACTATACTTAATGACCTTGATCGAATGGGAGAAACGTTTTATTCAACCAGGTGGCTTGATACACACAGTGGCTCGAATGAGCAGGAGTTCTTAGGATTCAACACAAGATAGACTATTTACCCGTATTTGCACCTCTACAATAATTCTTTATGAGTACATTCTCTGATGATATGTCTATTTTGATCTTCGTTTGACTTCGTCGTGCTGATCGCACACTGTATCCCTGATCTTTAAAAAATACGTTCATTTCCAGGTAATACTGTGCGGTAATTTGCCATTCTATAATTTTGATGGTGATTAAGTTAGCTACCTGAGGCACGGCAAACCTCTATTTTCACACTCTCTCAAATGAAACATGCATGCTTCCAATTTCTTCAGGTGATATCAATTCATTAAACATTGGTTGTCAAATATGTTTCATGTATTTTGGGGTAAAGGAAACAGTAAGGCGTGAAATGTGGGGAGATCATGCCTAAAGTCCCTATGTCTCACCGTCCCAAATTTCAGACCCAAAGCTTATGGTGCCTTAGGCATCTCGGCCAATCCATCCGCATGGTACCCTTCCGCCTCCGTCTCAGGTACCTCTCTAGAGCAAGCGACCTAGGACGCAGAGACGCCCTGGACAACATTAAGAGGAAAGATTGCCTGGGTATCCATCTCAATACTCAGGGATTAGATTGGCATTGATGTCGCTGGTTCAAAATTATGGCGTGCTTCATTCTTGCCATCCAGTATGGGTATGGCACTCCGACACTCATTCTATATTGTTTCACCCCGCTCTGACGTTCATGATGCTAGGACTCGGCCAACGCTCGACTGTCGAGATGTGCCATGCATTATTTCTCTACGATACCGGCCACTGTCATCGTAGGGGCTGTCGTATTTTACTTGCTCGGCTATTTCCTGCACCGCTGGCGTCCGGAATGGACAAAACCCTTCATCTCAGAAAGTTCCCAGGAATGGTCAGAACCGTCAGACTTTCCAGTGGAGCGAATCAAGCAAAGAGTGGGATGGGTGATCAGCCTTTTCCTCATCACAATTGTAGGGCTCGCGGCTGAGGTCGTAAAAGAAATTACAGATGGCTTTGAATTGCCTACTATAGCTCTCCTTGTGTCATGGGTAAGATAGCCCGCATCGTTGGGGAACTTGAGCTGATCCGTTCCTCAGGCAGTTGCAGCTATCTTCATTTGTATAGCACAACCAAGGACAAGTCCAGCTTGGATGCTTGCATACTTCATCATAGAGTTTGCTGTGGAATTGTCATTTATTCTGAATCATGACACGTACGCAGTGACAAGGCTGCCTGCGTATTATGTTGCGGCCGGCGCAGCTTTCGCTGGCTGTGTTACTATATTGCTCATGCCACTCCGTGAGCCTTCAGTTCCCTGTTATGATATCGCTGCCGTTGGACAACCCTCATCCAGCGACTATCGCAGTCCAGAAGACGATCTGAGATTGTGGCAATTCCTTAGTGTGTCATGGATGGCACCGCTCATCTCCATTGGAAAGAAAAGACGATTGGACGAGGACGACGTTTGGTTCCTTGGCTATGAATTTCAACACCGCAGGTTACATGAGAAGTTTCGTCGACTTAAAGGCTCGGTTGTTGGTCGTCTACTTCGTGCGAACGGGATTGATATAGTGATTGTTTCCACCATTGCAATTGTGCTGATGATATGCGGTCTGAAGTCCCAGTGCATCCTACGCAAATATCCGCTGATTTGATCCTTAGACTTCGCAACCCCCATCTTGTTGCAGCAACTCCTTCAAGCCATGCAGGACATGAGCTCAGGGAAACGTCCTGCCATGACTTATGCGCTGGTCACTCTCGCCCTACGTGTGGTTGCGGCGCAATCTCAAGTACTCAACCTTTGGTACGGTAGACGATGCTACGAAAGGAGCAGAGGGGAAATGATCATGATGGTCTACGAAAAGGCACTCTCCAGGAAGAACAATTTTGAGTCTCAGATGGAACAAAAGCACGAAGGGGTCGCAAATGGAGAGCTTGTCGAAGAAGATGCCGAAGATGAAGTGGAGATTCCTAAGCGAAGGAAAGTTTGTGGAGTATTCTGTGGGCGCCAGCAAACCACGAAAAAGTCGGCCAAATCGGTTGCCTCGATGGGCAAGATTTTCAACTTGCTCCGTGGTGATGTCTATGAAGTCGCCCAGCGGTTTTGGGAAGTCGATTCCTTGATTGACAAACCTCTAGGACTTATCATCGCGATCGTGCTTGTTTGGAAGCTTTTTGGCCCATCATGCTTCCTAGGAATCCTAGCAATCCTGGTGGCTCAGGCTGTGAACGCCATCGTGTATCGCACACTTCTCCGTTGGGAGCGTGTGCGGAGACTCGCAACAGATGCCAGACTCCAAATAACTTCTCAATTTGTCGAAGCACTTCGTCACCTGCGTTGGTATGGCTGGCAGGACCACTGGTACCGCCAGGTTATGGATGCTAGGCAGTCGGAGCTGAACCTTCGTATCATCACCAACCTGTGGAACATCCTGATTCGTTTCGTGAACACTTTTGCTAGCGGCTTGTTTCCTGTGGTGGCTCTATATGCCTACACCCTTCTGGCTGGTCATCCTCTCCGCATTGATATTATCTTCCCTGCCTTGCAGCTATTTACTATGCTTGAAACCCGCCTTACAGATATCCCCGGTCTCATAACGGTACTGATCAATGCATCGATCGCCGTCGAAAGAATTGAGGATTTCATGGCTGAGCCGAACAAGGAGACATCTCTTACCGGCCCCTCCGACTCTGCTTCCATTATGCTACAGCACTGCTCTTATGCTTGGCCTGGCCGAGTCGTCCCGGTGCTCTCGGATATCAATTTGACACTGACCGAGGGTCTGACGGTTGTTTCTGGTAAGGTAGGGGCCGGAAAAACGGCCCTACTTCAAGGGCTTCTCGGTGAGCTGGACAGAATTGGCGGCTGTTGTGAAATTCCTCATGAGATGGTGGGCTATTGTGCTCAGACACCATGGCTCCAGAGCATGAGTATACGAGACAACATCCTTTTCTCCTCGCCATATGATGAGCAAAGGTATCATAAAGTTCTGGATGCATGTGCTTTGCTTCCTGATCTGGAGAATTTGGAGCATGGGGACCTCTCTTTTGTGGGTGAGAATGGCATAGGCCTTTCCGGTGGCCAGAAGGCCCGCGTTGCGCTGGCGCGAGCAATTTATAGTAACGCTAGGATTTTGTTGCTTGACGACCCAATCTCTGCACTCGATCACAACACTGCTGAGATCGTGGTGCAAAAGTGCTTTACGGGTCCTCTGATGCAAGGTCGTGTCGTTGTTCTCGTTACGCATCGTACCACGCTGGTCAGCGATATCGCCGATCAAATAGTCCATATTCAGGATGGTCGGGCTACGATTCACGGTAAACAGGCTGTGTCTATGGATGCGGCCGATGATGAAGATGTTTCATCACATTTAGCAAAGACGGCCCAGGCCCAAAGTGAGATTCAAGGAGCTCTTCGCGAAGCTGCGGCCTCAGTTCCGACAAAGTTCATCGAGGAAGAGCACCGTGCGGAATGGGGTGTACAAGCCCGAGTCTATTGGAACTACATCAGGGCTGGAAGATACAGATGGTGGATTTTACTAGTATTTGTCTTGGCCATCTATCGACTGACGTCGGTGGGACAATCGTGGTTCCTAAAGGAGTGGGGAGAAGCCTACAACCAGATTCTCTTAGCATTCAGCCATTCTATCGACGAAGGCAGATATTCCGCAGGACAATGGATTGTACCGTATGGATGGTCTCAGGTGTTCCGTTGGAGCCCAACCGATCCCCTGGAAAAACTGCCAGCGCCATTCGAAGACGTGCGTCCTTGGCTTCTGGTCTTCTTTGCCATAACAACATTTCAATCGGCCATGCTTCTGTTTGCGCAACTTTTGATGCTGGTCATTGTCTACTGCGCAGGCCGGAAGCTCTTTCACGAAGTCATGGTTCGAGTGAGCCATGCAACATTCCGCTTCTTCGATGTCACTCCTATTGGCCGCTTGATGAACCGACTGACGTCGGATATCGGAGTGGTCGATGGTAATATTAGTGAACAATTTCAAGCAATTGCGTTCCAAGCCATCACCTGGATTTCGTCAATTGTGGTCATTGCATCGGTTACACCGGCATTCCTTGGATTCTCCTTCGCTCTCACTGCGGCATTCATTTTCACATTTCTCCAATTCCTGCCATCGTCACAAAGCCTACGACGTCTTGAGATGGTGTCTCTCAGTCCTTTGATTTCGAATTTTGGCGAGCTGCTGCATGGTCTCACGACTGTTCGTGCATTCCACGCGGAAGAACGCTTCCAAAACAGAGTCATTGCGGTTGTAGACAAATTCCAGGGCATGGATCATTTCTACTGGTCGCTTCAAAGTTGGCTAACGTATCGATTTGAAACCCTATCAGCTGCGTCCACATTTTGCCTCACCGTTCTGGCATTATACACCAATGTCACTCCTGGTCTTGCGGCTTTTGTACTGATAGCCGCCAACAATTTTGTTTCGTCCACTCATGCTTTGTGCAAACAATATGGGCAGCTACAAATGGACTTTGTCTCCGTTGAACGGATCGATGAGCTGCTTCACATTGAGGAGGAGAATCCAGGGACCATTGATCCCCCGGCATCTTGGCCGCGATTCGGGCAGGACATCATCTTCGAAGACGTGACCATCCGATACGCCCCGCACCTGGAGCCTTCACTCCGCAACATTTCTCTTCGAATCCCCGGCGGATCCACGACGGCCATCATAGGCAGAACAGGAAGCGGCAAGTCCACGCTAGCCGTCTCACTGCTCAGCGTCATTCGCCCCGAATCGGGCCGGATCGTCGTCGACGGTATCGATATCGCGCAAGTCAGTACCCAAGCGCTCCGAACCCGCGTCACGTTCGTTGCTCAAGATCCCGTTCTCTTCCCCGGTAGTATCCGGTTGAATCTCGATCCGACCGGTGAATACTCGGACGAGGAGTGTGCAGATGTGCTGAAGCGTGTCTGTAGTCGGCATGGCTGGAATTTGCAGACGCACGTCGAAGCCGGTGGCCGCAACCTCAGCCAGGGTGAGCGGCAGCTGATCGGTCTCACGCGAGCTGTCTTGCGTCGCAGTCCAATTGTCATTCTCGACGAGGCCACTGCGTCTATTGACCATGAAAGCTCCCTTGAGATTCAGCAGGTCATAAGGGAGGAACTACGGGAGTCGACGGTTATCACCATTGCGCATCGGTTGGAAGCAATCAAGGACGCGGATTACTATGTCGTCCTAGATCACGGACGGGTGTCAAAGCATGGTTATGTCAATGATAAAGGTATAGATCAGATCTCATCATAGACTGGAGGATTAGAAGTCTACTAGAATCACAACTACAAGTCATCATGAGGTGCTTTTGAACCAACATCAAACATTCTGTAAACTGTAACTGCAATTCAAGAAGTAAATCACCACGGCAATCATGCAAAATCACGAGTAGAACCAAAGCACACAAGACAAAAACACCATGAGAAGACTCCAACCACTAAACACACCCAAGCATCAACATGACATGAGCCACCACCCGCAGGGAAACAAGCAGCAACATACTCCAACAAGCCCCATCGCACACCATCCTTCTCGCCGACCCAACGGTAACAGCATCCGTCGCAGTGGCACTACTCGAGCTCACAGGCCAACCACTCGCCGAAGAACTCGCACCAGACACAGCGGAAGGCGCCACAGTAGCCACAGCAATAGAACTGGTCCTACTTGAAGAAGCACTCGCTACCCCATGTCCCGAAGATACACGCTGACGCCCCGCGCCATCAGAAAGAACAACCTGCAGAACCGGCACCCCCAGCACCCCTGGCACCCCCGTCACCGCCACCGCCGCACGGTCGACACACTCGCCAAGATTCCACGGGTTATATGGCAAGGAGCAGACACTTCCACCAAGCGACGCCGGAGTTGGGAGGAAGGGTATTGACACCTCTCTTAGGGCGGCGAGCCTCAGAGCCGTGTTGTACCGCGTCGACGCCACCCTGCATTCGTGCCAAAATAACCCCCCTTCCTTCATCGCAGTTTCTGCCAAGCGCGAAGAGGGGTGATTCCCAGGTCCCGCAAAGGGCTGTCTCGGGGATGTGAGAGATCTCGCCGTCGACTGAGTATCCCGTGCCGTTGAACGCGCAGACTGCGTCTCCTGCTTGCTTGGATGATTCGTGACCTGGGTATTGTATTCGCCGTTAGATTCTGTCCAAGAGTTATTCTAGACTATGGGTGACGTACAAGCTGCCGCGCCGGCGTAGAGTGGTGGGATGAATCTCGAGAGCCTGGGTATCCGTCAGTTGTTTGCTTTGGCTAGTGGTCGGGGAAGTCGAGTACATGGTATTGCAGGATCGCACTTCAATCATGGATCCAGACGCGCAGGATATGATCGTCGAGCCCTGTAGCGAGCCTTCGGGGCAGTAGCTTCCTCCGGGTTTGGAGCAGACGAGAGTGTTGCTGGTTGGGTCGCTGCTGGTTGTCAGCTTCTTTTGTTCTTATGGATATCAAATGGTAGGAAGGGAGAGCGAAGGATTACTATGCGACTTGGCCGCTTGCTAGCTCAAGGAGCATGAGACTGGCGCATAGGAGGAGGGTCATGGCTAGATACATCTTCATGGGTGTTGGGGCTTGGGAGCGGTATGCTTGAAGTTGAGTCGTTGGATGAAAGTGTAGATTGTAGTCTTGATGGAGCGTGAGTAAAAGTGGCAGGATGGTCAGACTATTAAGCATACAGAGAGCTGGAGCTAGAACTAGGCTGCTGAGTGATGTTTGTTGATACTGCACGCGTCGTGGTTGAGCAGTGAATGAGCGCGGGATATTCCATTACTTTTCAACTCGAGCCCATAGCACAGTTCATGTTCGAACCACTTGACATGCTAGGGCCTGCATTCACACCTCCATGACCTCTGTACTTGGAATTGAATAGATAGGAACTTCATGAGATAGAATGAGAGGAGCCAAGAGTAGCCATACGAATACCAGCAGTCAGGCAGGGGCTGAGGTGAGACGGGCAACCTTACTGAGGCATAAGGGAGGCATTCAATAATGGAACTCCGCACAGGACACGAAATGGAATGACAAAGAGAAAGAAGAATACAGAGACAAAACGGAACGGGCCATAGACACCCATCTGAGGATGTCCATGACCCGATCCGTCCCGGTACAGGTACCTGTAGAGAAAAAGGTTACAGGCACCAGAACCGTATTTGAACCGGGGACGTCGATGGGTACAGAAGTCCCGCAAGAGTCAGCGCTAACTGACTGGCGTTGACCCCTGCACCATCTGCCCCGGTTCCTTGAGTGGTGCTGTTGCTTGAGAGTGATATGTGCATCTGGGTTGCCGAATCGGGTAAGGTACGGGTACCTGGAGAACAAGGCGTCGAGAGATGCCTGAGGGTACGGAAGCATACTGGACACCTCTGCAGTCGATCTATACCTCCAGCGTCTCGACAAACTACTCATACTCTGGGAACAACAATGCCAGCAACAATTCGTCTCGTAGGGTGGGCCTTACCAGAGCCTTCTGTGTTGAGATGACCCTCTCTTGCACACGAATGACGATAGTGATCGTAAAGGATGGTCTATTCATCGGAAGGCTTCTGTATCGAACTCTGACTCTATATTGAATATGGTATCTGCAAAGGACATGAATGTGATATAGGTCTATATGAAACAGTGCAGACCTGTCAGACAGTACAGCCCTTCGAGGCAAGTATAAACTGACAACCGAATGCCTAGACAACAACTTTTGATATCAACAACCCATCAAAAACGCCGTATGCGCCTGGAATGCATCAAGAGACAAACGATCAGGAGTGGCTCGCCTTCCACTTGCGAATCCTCCGTTTCAGATCACCCTCGCTCTGTTGCATAGGATTCAACTTCCTATCACGAGCCATGGCGCCGTAGTTCTCTCCATGACGCTCGATCAACCTCTTAATCCATTCCTCCTCCCGCTGGCTCTGGTGCCGTGGCTTTTTCGACTTGACTGCTCGCCCTTCTTGGGCTGCCTGACGCTCCAGCTGTTGAACAACCGCGCTCTTTGCATTGGCTCTTTGTGACGCGGTACCAGCTTCCTCACCCTCAGACAACTCGGCCAGTGGGTCGTTGAGTGGATTCGAAGGTTTGATCTTGCGGCCACCAACTTCAATCTCCTCTTCGTCGCGAATCACTCGAATGATCTTGCCGGTCTCCGGATCGCGTTCCACCTTAGTCTCCCCCATAGCCGCCTTCTTTGCAGACTCTTTGGCGCTGCCCCTGATATGGAGGGAATCCTCAGGTACCTCCTCGATGCCGCCATCTTTGGTCGGTCGTTTTTCGCTACCCCCAGTCGGAGCGTTGAGTTTGTGAACGAGTCCCAAACGGCGGTAGTTCTGTGTCAGCGTCAATTTGCGATCCCTATTGCAATAAAACCCATGTCAGCGGCAGATCTTATGGTCTTAAGAATCGATGGTTCTTACCAGTTTTGAGCGATGATGGCATTTCCCAAAACGTTGATCTTCTTCTTGCCGCTCTTCAGCTGACCAGTCCTCTTTGGCTTCTGTTTCGGCGTCGAGGACCGGTTTTTCTTCTTCTGTAGCACACGACCCATCCTTCTTATTCCCTTGACGTGATATTTCGAAAAAGTGGTGGTTGATAAAATTCCATAGCCGTTCAATTCTTATCGATCTCTCCAAAACTTTTAATGTTTGCATCCGGAGGCTTGGCGTGTTTGCACATTAGCTCCACTGATAACGACAAGCTGTCTGATATCTCGCGTGCGCCTTAATCAGGGTATTTGTTATCCTCGAGTGTCTGCTCAATTGCTCACTGCTGCAGTTCAGAACTTCACGACAGTGATGGCACTCAATTTTTTCTCTCCTGCGCGCAGGACCGGCCTCGCTCTCGTGGCTGGTCTTCTCTTATTCGCTGTTCTGGCGGCTGCGACTGTTGACAAGGTCACTGTTGGCGACCTTTCAGTAGCAGAAATCGAAGACAAATTGCAGGTAATTGCCTCAAGCCTTTACTTATTTGTGGTTGAGTGGATAGAGACTGACTTGCTCAGGAATGTCCACTCGTGGAAGCTCTCAATGAGCACAAGCGTGCGACCAGCCCAGCAACAGCCAGTATGATGTCGAGGCTCTTTGCGATTCTCTTCCCTGGCAGTCCCGCGGTCAATGCAATCCTGGCAACTGTGTACATCTCCGGACCACCCAGTATGCGTGCCTCAGAAACCATGTCATTACCGTGCCAGATCTAACAGCTACAGATTTCCTCCTGGCACTATGCCCACCGAACATCGACCCCTCATCTCTGTCCGTCATGGTCGCTTTCGCCGTCGGAGGCCTTTTAGGTGACACTTTGTTTCATCTTCTTCCTGAGATCTTCCTAGGGGAGGACTCCCCAGAGCACGTGCGCTTCGTAATGGTCGAACCCAACAGGAATCTCCTCCTCGGACTAGCGATCATGGTCGGCTTCTTCACCTTCGTAGCCATGGACAAGACCCTCCGCATCGCAACAGGAGGCGAAGGACACAACCATTCGCATTCGCATTCGCACGAACCCACCGACGGCTCCTCCCAGGGCACAACCACCAGCTCCACGACCAGCACCGCCAACACCGAGCTCCGCAAGCGCAAACCCGACCCCTCCACCCCCGCCAGCAACCAAGAACCAGAAGACGAGAAAGAGAAAGAAATCAACCCCAGCGTCAAACTAGGCGGCTACCTCAACCTCATCGCCGACTTCACCCATAACATCACCGACGGCCTCGCAATGTCCTCCTCCTTCTACGCCTCCCCCACCATCGGCGCAACCACAACCGTCGCCGTCTTCTTCCACGAAATCCCCCACGAGGTCGGCGACTTCGCCCTCCTCATCCAGTCTGGCTTCTCCAAGCGCAAGGCTATGGGCGCGCAGTTCGTCACGGCCATCGGTGCGTTCCTGGGTACATTCATCGGGATCGCGGTCCAGGAGTTGGGAGGCGGGCACGGTGCGGCTGGTGATGCGATGGACGCATCGGCCGGGCTGCTGGGCACGAGTCTCACCTGGGGCGATATGCTCTTGCCCTTTACGGCGGGGACGTTCCTCTACGTCGGGACTGTGTCGGTCATCCCGGAATTGCTCGAGACGGGCAAGGATAAGACGGTTGAGATCAAGAAGACGATTGTGCAGTTCTTGGCTGTTGCTCTCGGGGCGGGGATTATGCTTGCGTGAGTACTGATTCCGGCTGTTGTGAACATCAACTAACATTTCTCCTCTGCAGTATCTCCTGGGATTAGGTGTGTGGTCTACATGGTGTGGCGGCAGCATACTAGACGCTTTACGGAGACATAGTGATAGACTAAGTACTTGAAGGACGCAATAGTCTATAAATACGCAGCAGAAAATAATGCATGAAATGATCTACCTCCGTGCATCTGGATAACCAACGTAAAGGCCGTGCGGACTCGGACTCCGCATGCGATAATGCTGGCGCCAAAACTCCATCCACCACATGAAATTGAAAGATTGCAGTCTAAATAGTGACGAAAGATGCGCACAGCGCGCTCAATGTAATGCATATTGTGTCGATGAAACCGAAAAGGCAAGAAATGTCTAGTTTTTGTCCTACGAAACCACATCACGTCACTCGTTTTGGTGGTATACCTGCAACAGCATTAGCACCCCAGGAGTCATCCAGAGGAGATATGACTTACAAAATAATCCGGTAGCCCATACACCGAATACCCCAGCCGCTTCGCCATCTTCGCGAAGCCTTCCGTTTCGACCAGGTGATAGAAGGGGAAGGCAGGGAACATGGCGCCGTCACGATGTACCTCGGCCTTGACCATGAGCGCCGTGCCGCCCACCCCGTCCAACTCGATGACCTTCTTAGGATCCGGGTTATTCGTATTAGCCAGATGAGCCATCAGCGTCCGGTAGGTCGGCATCTCGGCGTAACCCTCGAGCAGAATCTCCTCGGGCCCCATCTGCGCCGCCAAATTCTGCGCCGTACTACTATCGATCCACGAGTTGTAATCGTACGGCCGCACATCCATCTTCTTCTTCTCGGAATTGTAGTACCGCTGGTAGCAGTTCGGCACAAGGACGGGGTAATCATGCGCCGTGAGGTCCTGAATTAGGGTCTGCGGCGTCTCGACGATATCCGCATCGAGCCAAAGAACCCAAGCCGTAGCGGGGCCGAGCGTCGTAAACAGCAGACTATTGCGCGCGCGACTCATCGACTCCCGGCGCGCCTTCTGGTTCGCCATCTTATGCCGCTCCTTCTCGTCCTGCGACTGCAGCGGCGGCTCGAAGTCCTGGCGGAGGATGGAGATGCTCGCGAACCGCTTGTCGATGGGTCCGGACTGCGTCTTGCCGATGGCGTCTTCCAGTGCGGCCAGCGCCGCATTGCCCTCTTTGTTCTTAGGGATGATGAACCCGATCGAGATGAGCTCGTGCGGGTAGGTCAGTTTCACCACGTTGTCCCAGTACTCCGGGACGAAGCGGGCCATCGGCGTGAGGATCAGGATTCGTTCGCTGTTGGCGACGGAGGTGCTGGAGCTGCTGAGCTTGTTCAGGTCGTACTGCACGACGGGGGGCGCGGCCTGTTGGCCATCGTGGCGGACGGGCTGGGATTTGAAGAATGCTTTCGTCGGAGGTGAGAGGGGGTTTTCGGCGGCGTCGTCTTCGCGGCGTTGCTGGGAGGAGGAAGAGGAGGAGGCGGAGTCGGAGCCCGTGCGAACGGGGGAGGCAGAGGATGTCGAAGGGGAGAGCACGAAGATGACGAATCCAAACGCCAGTATGGCCGCAAGGAGGAGAGTGACTGGATTCGTGCGTCGCATTCTGGCCGTATCGACCGATGGAACTAGCGAGAGGAGAGCAGGAATCGGTATGGTTGAGTTTGTGACGAGGTTGGGAGCTGGCTCGCTCTATTTGGCGGCCGTGGTTGGAGCTGTTGATGAGGACAAGTCGAAAGATCTGGACCGGCGAAGATGTGGGCACAGGGAGATAATACTAGCCAGCAATGAATTCAATTCTGGACCTGCGCCCAGACATAGCGGGCTCGACAGGGGACAGGTTAGATTTCGAGGTAAGCCTGCTGCGAGAGTTGACGAGGGACGGGAGCCGGCGATGATGAGAAGATGAAGTCTGTCCGCCCTGACCTCACTGCATTGCGGCCGGAAAAGAACACGCGGACCAACTTTGCAGAACCGCAGCGCAACTTCTCTCCAATGATCGATCTCTAAAACTTACAACTGGCCAATGAGCGTCAGAAAGTGTTTGCCTCGAAGTTGAAGTGTGGACCAGAGTGCAGACTCCGTTCCTGCGCGATGTACCTGTCTGGAGAGGTATGCTGAATGCGGAAATGTTGCAGTCAAGCTTCGCCTCCACCGTTGCACCTCCACCACCGATCGTCGGCTATAAACGAGTCCCTACGGAGTAAGTCATTACCGATTGGTTTTGGTATCTCATTATGCTATATACATGGTCATCTAGTCTAATATTGTTCGTTAGGCTGGATTACCTGATTCTGACTACATCAGGCTCACGGCAGCGACCGCATCACGCCCTCAAATGCAACCAAGGCCATCGCATTCGCCGGGAATGCTCGTAAGAAACAGGGCACGAAACCCCTCCAGTACCCTCTCCAGCCTCGCTCATGATATACCGCCCTGGCAGCATCTTTCCACCGGCGGAACTTTCTTTCCCCATCACCTAGCGCTCCACCCATCGGGTCTGTCATCAATCGCTGCTTGACCACATCGGAAGGGTACGAGGTCAACCAGAAGATCTGTGCGGATAAACCTCCAGCCCAGAAATTTATTACTGGCGCCGACATTGAGGTGTTGCTTTTCATCCATCGTGTCAGGACGTCGTAGGAACCCCACCAGAAGAAGAAGAACGATCGGAAGAGGATTGTCGCGCAGAGGCCGCGGTATAACCCTGCGATACCGTGAGTGCGCAACTACGCTGCAGTCAGCCGATGTTCGCTCCGACACTCTCGACTTTCCAAAACTTACAAGCTTTTTTAAACAATCGATCGGCCCACTGTACATGCGCTTCGACTTATCCGCCGCATACTGAACCTGCAGCCGCGCCTTGATGTGCTCTACCGGAGCCGCTACAAAACTGACAGTCGTACCGGCCAAAATACCGGCTATCCCATGTCCGAAGCTGGGAAGCGTTTTGGGATCAGGTTGGTAGCTCGCAAACGGTGTGAGAGCCCGAATACCGGGTTTCGAAAAGACATTCTCGAGCAGTAATCGTCGGTACAACGTCAGGGAACCGAGCATGCTATCCCATAATCAGACTGAATTGCCTTTCATATCCATCAGACGAAGATACTCACACAGAGTCCATAACCATCCAACCGACCAGCGGCGGCGTGGCCCCCTTGTACAGTCCACTAACACCCTCCTTCCGTACCGTCTGTAGTACACAGTCCAACGGCCCCTTGAAATGCCCTTCTTTACTCGTTTGTAATCGCACCTTTACCGTATCGAATCTATGCACGTCCATCAGCCCAGAACATCGTAATAGGAGCGGTCACGTCACATACGGATGCCCAACTACACCATGACGCATATCAGCTCAGTCCTAACTTCACCAAGAAACAACCCTCCCACCCAAGGAAAATGGGAAAAGAAGAACATACCACTCAGCTTCGCAATACCTGAAAACACCCCCGCTACAAACCCTTTATAGTCGCTCTTCTTCTCGCTCGAAACCGCCGCACCGGCGACCGCACCGGCGACCGCTCCGGCTGCCATATCGCCGGGGCCCTTTGCGTCTACCGGCGACAGCGACGCTTCAATTGACGACATCTATATCGAATTTAAATTCCCGAGCACTGCTCAAGACCTCAGTCCGCGTTGATAACGTTTAATGTGTGGTAACGTGACTGGTAATTTAGGTACAATGTTCAAAATCCGCGGCGATATCGGAGACTCGGTATGGGGCAGCGGTGTCCCATTGAGCGCGGTGCTCTGCTCAAGCGATCAATGATGGAATCGAGGGTTCGATGGATTTCGCGGTGGGGTAAGATGAAACTAGACCTCGATTGCGCATCGCAGGAACAGAGCAACAATCGAGTCGACTATGTAGGAAGGGAGAGGAGGTTATAAATTTCAATGGGGATGTTTGCGCCCCGCAAATCTGTGGGTTCGAGTTCGGGGAGAGATCGCCCAGCTCCGGAGAGCGCCTCAGGACTTAATGGTCTTGGTTGGCCGATCTCGCGTCAAACTATCAAGTACCAACTATACTATCTACGGAGGTAGACTACTAGACTTGAACTGTTGACTCTTGTCGACGAACAATACAGTCATTAAAACAAATTTCAAGTCAAATGGCAGTCTGAGTCTATAACAATTGACCGATCTAGCGATAATTCGTCCTTGTAGGACGCAATCCGTAAATACAGAGCAGAAGCAAAGTTCCCCACAATCGGCGGGAGCCAAGGTAAGAAGACAGAGTAGCAAAGGAAATTCTAAGTGTTCTCCGTTTTGAACCAATTGGGTCAAGCAAGCCAAGTTGTTCTAGCGGCGTGCGGGTGCAATAGGAGACAGGATAAAGGAGAAGAGCGGGTCTGGTTGCCACAAGCTCACGCGTGAAAAGCAGTAATCAAAGCTGTATGGGGTATAAAATGAAGACACAATAATGCAGGCTGAATTGAGCTCTCATGTGAGAGTTCATCTGACAGTTGAGATAATGCGGAAAGCTGGAAGGAATGATTACATCCTCGATAACCGGCCAGGACGTCAAAGACGGCAGTACGGCACGATTACCAACCCTTAGAGGTCTTTCGCGACTTCTGGCGAGCCCGGTCGGCTTCGCGAGCGATGAGCTTCTCAACCAGATCGGGCGCAGTGCCGGAGCTTTGAGAGTCGCTCGACGAAAAGTCGGAGCTCGTTGCACCGATGGTCAAGTAGCCACCGGTTTCCTCTAGAGCCAATGGAGTTACAGGTCCCGGGCTGCGCAAAGGGTCCAGCCTTGGGGCAGAGGGACTCGGCGAGAGTGGGCGAGAGGGTGCCTTGGACAGAGTGACGCTTTCCACCAATTCTCTGTATTGTCTCAGCGTGTCACGGGAGCTTGAGGAAGTCCAGTATGACTGCTGTCGGGAATGGCGAGGCGACGGAGGCTGTGCGGCCAAGCTCTGGGAGTTGTTGGTAGGCTGGTAGACAGCGGGATGAAACCGAGGCAGGCTGCCGAGATGGAAGGCGGGCGCCGACTTGGCCGAGTTATGAGGGCGGGAGCGCGTTGGCTGTGGAGATGCGGAGCGGGTCGAGGGTGACATGCTGGGCGACATGCTTGGTGACATGACCGGCGAATAGAACGAGGAGCTGTCGGAACGCATTCTGGACGATGGCTGGTGATATGCACGGCGGCGATAGCGGTTACTGTCCGGGGACACACTCTCGCGGTTCCTCCAGGTCTTGTTGGACTTGTCAGACTGCGGGAAATAATCCTTGTCGAAACGCCCAGTCAATGGAGTGACGGGCAGATCTGAATCGTAAGGACTGCTCGGCGGTTTTGGTATGGGAATTGGACGAGAGGAAGACCGGCTGAGGATGAGAGTATCAGACAATTCTGAAATTTCAGAGACGGGTGAGCGAGGAGACAAGGGCGATGGTGGATTATATGTAGACGAGGTCGCTGTCAGGTCACGCAAGGACGATAGTGAGACTCGAGTGGGGTGACCGTGCTTGGCGATCAAGCTTTCCAGTTGATCTCGGGCGGAAGCTGTTGAGGGACGATGCGAGGGTGACCAGGAGGACGACGAAAGATTGGCTAAGAGCACGCGATCAGCAAGAATGCTAGAGGTGAACCAGACATGGCACACGTGTGGGGTGGAGATCGTGTCGACGGTGCCAACACAAAGGGGGAAGTAAACAAATCATCAAAAGGATAACATGAAACGCGGACGGCTCGCATCTAATAATGCCAATGAGAGCAATGGACATTCCGCTAGGAGGGGAAAAAGATGTGGAGAAGAGGGGTCAAAGAGGCATCTGTATGGCCGGACGATTGGCCGCGAGCATCGCTTGAAGATAGACGTAGAGGATAGGAACAAACGGAGGGATACTTACTGCTGAGCAACGGGGGTGAATGGATTGAGCTGCAGGAGGACGGATAGAGAGAAGAAGACGAAGAGGAGGAGGCTGAGAAGGAGGATGGTGGAGAGGCCGCCATTGAGGCTTTTATCATTTTCCTTCTTAGGCGCGGATAGTTCTGTCCCTGATCGCGGGAAAGATGAGCCCACATCAGCCTGCTTGCCAAACTGGGTAAAGTGGAGAGACTTTGACAACCAAGGAAGTAATGGAACCAGGCACAGGAACGGGTATCGAGATGCTTGTGTCCCTTTCCTTCTCAGACGCAGCAACCGCCAACACAATTCTGAGAAGAAACGTTTCCTGACTAGGAAGAGACGAAAAGGGCTTGGATCTCAATACATGGGAAGCAGTGATTCCATCCTCATCTTGTGGGGAAAGGATCGAAGGAAAATCACATATCAAAGACTCCAAATAGAGTCATCAAAAATTCCTGACACAAAACAAGTCGTGACATGGCGTCATGGCGGCAGCTGCGGGTACGACAACGCAAACTAGCAAAGAATTGGGAAGCCGGGCGGGGCAAGTATGGTACGGTACGGTACGGTTACCGCCCATGGTACCACCCTTAAACCCCGGGTATTGGCGGATTTTGCCCCACTCTTTGCCAAGTCTGATGTTCACCACGCAAGGGGTAAAGCAAAGAACCAGGACATGCATGCCTTCTCACAAGGCAGACGGAAAATTATCAAGGCAGAAAGGGGGTTTCAAGGCAAGTACAGTGCAGCAGAAGACATATCTCACTCACCTGCGACATGATTGCCTCAGACTCAGTCAAAGATTCCTCGCAACGGTGACCGTGAATTGCTCTACCCAGGGCGAAAGCTGATTGGTTCCTGACTTGGAGAGGGCCCGACGGGCGCTATTTCCAGGTCGGATGCCGTACGAACCGAAAATAGCAAGACAGGCAAATTAAAACCATGCGATGACGCAGTCCAGGAAATGAGGGAATTTGTGGCTTGAAAAAATGTTGTTTGAATGCTTGACAATGACGACCTGCCAGGGAACGAGCGATTTCGCGATAAAGTGATGTGCAACGGCGTTGAAGATCCGTTGTCAGTGGCTTGTTAGGAAGAAGAGGAAGGTAGAGGGAAGTTAGGTAGGTAGGAGCATAAAGGCATAACACAGCGGACGACGCATAGGCCCGGTCGTACGTGGTCAGATGCAGGACGACGAATTTGGGGCTTAGTCAACGTCAACTTGAGCTGTCAGAACCATCAGGATGGCTAGGACTAGGCGTCAGCTAGACCACTGTCTTTGTAAGACAGGAAGAAAGAAACAAAGGTCTCAGCAGTGGCAAGGTCCGACAATCTTTCCCCAGAGCCAAAGATAATCAACAACATTCTGAGCCAACGAGACGGGTGAGCTCTGTCCTTAAGAGCTTCACGGTTGCCTTTTACAACGGGATTTGTCTACGCCATCCACCAGGTTTCGCAGATAAAAGGAGCATTGTAACCACACGCGCAAGCAGCGGGTGACCCCGAACCCTACTACTGAGCTAAAACAGGTGTGGGAAAAACAAGGCAGGGGCAGTCATCACAATCAGCATCACAATAGAAGTGAGTATGAGCGTTCACTGGAGAATTAATGCGGGAAAGGTGAATGGCGGCGGAGTTACTGAATCTGGACATGGATTGAAACCGTTTCCCACCACCATCAAAGCAGCCTAGAGACTAATAGGGGGACATGGTCGATCTGCCGGGGTCACCGGCGATCATGACTGGCAGACTGGCAGTACTGGTTACGCCTCTTACTAGTACTAGTTCAGACCTAGTAGAGAGGTACGTACTTTCTGAAGGTAGGTGGGCAAGGAGCAGTGAACAATGCTGAATGAATAGAACAATGAGTATAGACAGGGTTGAGTGCTGCTGCTGGTGTCGGTGTGAGGTTTCCATCCTTATGCTGGAGGCAGTCCGTGAGTACTTCGCTCATTGTAGACAAAAGTTCTGTTCATACAAGCATCTAGGAGAACCCAATAAAATCACTTTATGGACAACACTAAGTGCCTGACTCGAGTCAGGGAAGAGGGAGATTGATATTTGCTTTTCCGAAGACGATTCTCCTTCTGGTCAAGGATATTGTCTGATCACCACCATCCAGGGCGATCAGCCGACTCGTCCCCCTCGATATCATGACCCACACCCACCTGAGCGTCCTATGGCTAATCACCATCTAGTGCATCACCAATAGTCATGGGCGGATGTCTGTTCCAAGTATCTGAAATACGAGCGATCGCCAACATGAGACAGTCTATTGCCACCGGATGTCCTGGGGTGTGATATCGTACAAAGGAAATAAGTCCCGAAGGCAATATCCCTGCGGTAAGATGCCGATTGAGGTTCTCCCACAACCGATCGCCAGCACTACTCCTGAGCTCTGCTGAGCGACGGTTGGTAATCAAACTGGAAGCTCAACTTCCTTGACTGAGAGAATCCCCTGCGTAAGTTAGCTACAGCCACAGACACCTGAACGTGCCAATCCGCTGCTCTCTTCCCAGATTCCAGTAACTCAGTCACAGCCACGCAGCCGTTCGAGCAGGGCTAAGCTGTGGAAAGCAGGGAGGGCAATGCAAGACATTTGCACCCACACTGTCTCGTGCCGCACATAGCTCCCTCTTTCTATTTTAGCACGATCTCGATCCAAGTTCTGCAGAAACCGGCACATCATACCGGCCAGTCATCCTGATTTGGTTTCTGGACGGGTTCTCGCATGACCTAGTGGGTGTGGTGCCTGCTGTGGCCGGCTGAGCACTGTCAGTGAGTGTGTTCCCTTGCAGCAGGATCCTTGCAAGTGATTCACTTGGGGGCTCTGGACTATAGACAGTAGACAGCCGTCTGCCTCTGGAATGGGTTAGGCTCCAGGATTGTGGAATTTCTACTGCATGCTGCAGGTCAACGGGTGCCTACTGCAGGTGCTGGCATGTGCGCCGTTCAAGCCAAGTCTCTGCGCTGCAGCTCCGGGCAGTGCACCCTGATCTTTGAGCCGTATTACTGGCAGGCTATTCTAGGATGACTGCGATATTCTAAGTGATCATGTATGAGTTTCATGGTTTTCTGGCACTATGTTATTGAAGGGACACATTTGGTCTGCAAGTTGAACTAGCGGTGGCCTGCAACCTTTTTCGGTTGATACAGGTCGTCAATACTCTTGATCTCCTCCTCGGTGAGCTTGAACTCGATCGCTTGAATAGCCTCGTCGACTCTCTCCTTCTTGCTCAGTCCCACAATCGGCGCAGTGATGAACGGCTTCGACAACGACCACGCAAGACTCACTATGGCCATCGACACACCGCGTTTGCTGGCAATCTCCTCTATCTTCTCGCTGATCTTCTTGTCCGTCTCAGTAAACCCTTGACCCATTACTGTGCCCTTCAGCGATTTCCCGCGCGTGGTTTCCTCAAAAGCTTTCCAAGGCCGGGTCAAAAATCCCATCGCAAGCGGACTCCACGGAATCGCGCCCATGCCGAACTTGGCACACGCAGGGAACATCTCCCGCTCCTCCTCCCGGTAGATAGGATTATGGTAATTCTGCATGGAGATGAACTCGGTCCACCCGTTCATGCGCGCCGTATACTGATACTCCAGCAGCTGGTGCGCCCACATCGACGAAGCGCCGATATACCGCACCTTGCCCGACTTGACAACATCATGCAGCGCCTCCATCGTCTCCTTGACAGGCGTGTTGGGATCGAACCGGTGGATCTGCAGCAGATCCACATACGGCAGATCCAACCTCTTCAGACTCGCCTCGATACTATCGAAGATGTGCTTGCGGCTGAGCCCGTACTCGTTCACGTAGCCGGCATTGTCGCGTTCCTCCTCTGACATGAAGAGGGGATTCTCCTTGCCGCGGCCCACGGGCGACCACACCTTGGTCGCGATGACGATGTTCCCGCGCCGCCAGTTGTATTTCTTGATTGCCTTGCCGAGAATCACCTCCGAGTCGCCGTTTGAGTAGGAGTTGGCCGTGTCGAAGAAGTTGAGCCCCGACCGGTAGGCGTGGTCCAGCACGGGGAGCGCGTCTTCTTCGCCTAGGGCCCAGTCGAAGCGTTTCTCGGGGCTGCCGTAGCTCATGCAGCCCACGCAAATGGGGGAGACGCGGAGCCCGCTTGATCCAAGGTTGACGTATTTCATCTTACACTGTATAAGTAAGTAGTAACCTTGTGCTTGTGACTTCTCCAAGGAGCCTGCAGATAGATAATATACCCTCTGCTCTCCCCGGACTTAGCCTGTTGTATCCTATCTCCGATATCCCAGATTACCAATAGCCACCATCCATCGTGCTCCGTTCCACTTGCGCAGATTGCAGAAATCAGGGAAGCCAGATACTTTAGTCTCTTGCCCCTCATCTACCCAGATCTGCGTTCAATAATCCGCCAATGAAGCAAGCAGTACAACACACTACTGCAATCGCGGGTGAGGCAGTGCGGAGTGAGCGGGGTAGACAGCAGCATCCATTTAGCCAGACTTCAGGCTGCAGGACGCAGGATAACAGAGGATACCTTAGGAGTTCGATGGATTTTCGTCCTATGACAATACAGCCCTGTACGGGCGATGGGTGTTCCCTCCACCTTTCCCCTCCTCCGTTGTCCCCTCTCTAGGCCTCCAAGGAAGAAGCTGGATCCTTAACTTTAAGAGTGACCCCCAAGTTGGATGATTATGATTATCTCAGCATGGATGACGCTCAGGCTCAATTCTTTTACCGCTGCTACTCCAATAAAAGTGCCGGCGAGCTGAGGTCTGGATGGTATCACGAAGCCCACCCGGCATTGTCTGAGGAGGATCTTCTTAACGAATTCGATATCCATTCGAAACTAGAGAATGAACAGCTACCGCCCTCTTTCCGTCACCAACCGTCCCCTTGGAGCTCTAAACCGCGCTTTGAAGAAATATTACCACTACCATGAAGAACCAGGAACAATCTGGATCGTCATTATTCGAGTGCCGGGTGGTAGGAACAGCAACAGACCGCATCATGCTCTTAGACTTGCGCGGCGGATTGCGTGGCGGAGGAATTTTCCGGATACTGAGATCTTCAAATATGAATATGTGTTTGAATGGGAGATACCACAGGAATACGTCGTGCATCGTGTCTCGCTCAGGACACTAATCCATCGGGGGATTGAACGGATGCTACGCCTGCAATACTACCCTAAGGGTTTCCCAAGCGTCAAAGAGATGCGAATCGACCTACTCAAGAATAATATCCCGGCTAACCCATCCGGCACAGAGTTTTGGCTATGCAGTTTGGCCCAAGCCTTTGGGGCTGGAGCATACACGTATGAGATCGCAGTCCAAACCCTACATAACTGCCTGAGTGGTGGCTATATCGATGAAGATAACCAGTATGTCTATTTTTATTGGGCAGACTTTTGTGGGAGTCTTGAATTTAGTAATATACGTGACATCGAAATCGGGATTCACGTACAGATCGATTGATAGCTAAATTTCAGTACCTTTGTGAACAAGCCCGAAGAAAGGTTGTCAGACAGGAATTATATTGTTCAAGTTCAACACCTTGTTCAATCCTGCGTCATCTATGAATGTGTGGCTTTTATAGCAAGCCATGCGGAAACGAGACAACCTTACGTCAAACGGGCTCAGTCCCCTGTTGCTAAATCTATATAAGAATAGCGTATAAGAGATATTGCTGAGGAAAGAAGAAAGGAAAAAGGAAGATTGGATGAAAACAAGTCGTTAATAACAATCATTGATTTTCACAAGCAGTCGTGCTTTGCAGCTGCTCTGGGCCATCCACTGAAGAATCCATAACCATGTCCATCTGCAACCATCAAACTGACTACAGAGGTGCTTGCCTCGATTCGAGATACTTAAATTCGACAAGTATCTCACCTGTACGGAGTACTATGTCCAACCGCGGAATGAACCCTCCCATCCCAGGGAACCCCAAAACCACCCTGATATCAACATTCGCCCAACATGACGAATGTGGCCAACCCGTCAGACCAGCTATAAACCCTGGCACTGAGCCCGAAAAGTCAAGTCCGAATCCAAGAAGAAATACTTACTTGCAAGGAAATCAAAATGCCCCTCCGCGGCTTCCACACAAGCTCCGACACCATTGTCCTCAAGAACAAACACCTTCTGAGCAGTCGCTGCAAACGGCCCGACGGCACGTGGTCCTTCTCCGAGATCGATCTGAATAATTGTCTGGGGAATAATAACGGTAAGTCACGAGTGACTTGGTTTGGTTTGGTGCGTGCGCTAACATACGGATATGGGTAGGGAAGTTTGTTTGGGGCGGGGACTCGTTCGCTGATAGCGCGCAGCAGGTGCATATTGCGTTGGAAGGGGGGGAGGGGAGACCGATGTTGCATGCGCAGCTGAATGAGCGACATGGGAGTGTGCAGTCTGCGAGTGTGGATCTGGGAGAATGTATTCAGAGTGAGGCTGGGGGATTGGAGTATTTGGCTTGTTGAGGTGGAGTACAGGTTTACTAGGGATAGAATAGAGGAGTAGATAGATGATTAAATATACATGAGATTGAATTATCCTATCCGACAATTCCCGTCCAGCCATTGTCAACGGGGATAACGGCGCCGTTGATCAGTTTCGAGCCCCTGCCGCAG